>RJWM01005862.1:0-88541 GCA_004363535.1 Dasyprocta punctata | reverse complement strand
AGGAGAATCAGCAGTACATGGTGTGGATGGCCTTGGACTGTGATTTTACCATAGATATGAATTTACTATTAGAATTTTTCCTGTATGGTGTCGAACTGATCACCAGTCAGTATGTTTACCCCCGGCATGTATTTAGAAACTGGGGAAACATGAACATCACACAGGTGATGGGGCAAGCACCCAATACCCAAAGTCACCTGGGCCTTCAGACTGCGATGTAGTGACCTCAGTACCTTTTTATGTGTGTGGTAGGTCCTGTAAAATGGTCTGGGTTGTTGTATGTCAGTGTTGACTCAGCTCCAGTGTCCATCAATACCTGTGTGATGTTCATGTTTCTCCAGTCATTTACATGAAGGAAATTGTCCCAGTGTCCTCAGGTCCTGTTTTTATAATTTTGAAACATTTTCAGTTCAAGTGTTTTTATAACTTTGCATAGTCCAAATAGAACATGCCAGATGGCTGTGAGTTCTAGATGCCTGGAAAGCCACTGGGAGTTCTCTTCTAGTTAAAATGATTTGACTCTACAATAAGAACCTGGAGAAGACATTAAATATTATTGTGATATCCAAAGATTTAATTAAGCAGATGATGCTTCTGAAATATCTGCTCATGGGTTAGAAATACCTAGAGGCAGAGACATAGCAGTTCTTAACAGGTGTTGTTCCTCTGAAACACATGCGCAGTATTTTTCAAATAAAGCAAATGATGAGACCTCTCCTCTTGAGAATCCAGTTCAGTAGACTCTGATGAATATGATGCACCCCATTTGAGATTCACTGAAATATAATTTGATCTAAGAGTTTAAGTCAGAAAATAGTTCAGTATTGGAGACGATGGTGGAGACAGATATTCCTAATGATGAACTTAAATCTGATCCTTGAGGAAACAGAGAAGCCCTGTAGGTTCTTGAGGAATGGAAGTACATAATTAAAATCACATTTTAAAAATTCTTTGTGTGTCAATTTACTTTCCATTCAGATATTTATCACCATTATAGATGGGATAGGATGACAATTCTGATAGGATGACAATTCTTCTAACTTTTTAAAACTAAACTGCAGGTAGAGCCTACTAGAAGTTTCCAGTAGTACATAAGATGTGATGCTGTGTGTTAGAATGACTGGAAAAACAGTTGATAGTATTTCACAATTCAATGAAAAGGATAAAGAGGGATGAGCAGAGATGATGATACCTTCTCTTTTACAGTTTCACTATCTTTGTATTTTCACAATGCTGTAACAAAATAACATAGACTAGGTAATTTCTACAAAAGACAGATTTATTTTCTCCTAGTCTAAGTCTGGGAAATATAAGATCAAGGTACTAGTAGGTTCAGTTATTTGGTAAGGGCTACTTCCTGCTTCCATAATGGTCCTCATGGTGGTGAGGAATGTTGTGTCCTCACATGGTGGGAAGCAGAAAAGTGAGCTGCCTAAAAGCAAGTTGAGAGTTGTGGCTCATTTATCAGAGCCTTAATTAACCATTAATGAGAGAAGAGCTTTGATGACCTAATCACTTCTTAATACCTTCACGTTGACAGCACCATGAAACAGTTGCATTCTGTTCTTAGTCCTCCATGAAATTCATGTTTTCTTGCATGCAAAATACATTCATTCCATCCCATTACCCTAAAAGTCTTAACGCATTGTAGCATCAACTCAAAAACCTACAGTCCAGAATCTCATCTAAATAAAACTCAAGGCACTTTTGAAACTGATGTACATTGGTCAATGATGGCCATGGCTTTCCTGGGGATGTCTGAAATGCAATTGAGGTCATTCTTCCATTGCCTTAATGAATGGTGCCAAGTGTCCGGCTGTTCGTACTCTCCTGCTCATCAAAAGGCCAGATGGCCACACCCTTAGTTTTCTCTCATAAATATTGAGCTTTTTTTATTCATTACATGGCCTGTTGAGAATTTTCCAAATTGTAAAGTTCTGCTTTTTTCTTGAACCACAAATTCATCTTTAAATTGTGTGTCTCTTCTCATATTTAAGTAGAACCAATAGCACTGTAAATGTTGCTTAGAGATTTCTTCTACCAAATGCACTAGCTAATTACTCATTAGTTTTGCCTTCTAGAAAGTCCCAGGACAAGTTGTTTGCCAATTTACAATAAAGATGGCCCTTCCTGCAGTTTCTAATACTTTTTCTAATACTTTGGTTTTTGTTCCCATCTGAGACCTCATCAGAATAATCTTTACTGCCCATATTTTAACCAGCATTACCAGTGACCACACCCACTTGGATAATCACTAAGAAGACTGAGGCTTTTCTTTTCTTCTGAGACCTCACTGGAGTTGTTCTGAATGTTCCATTCATGGAAGTGCCAGCTTCTCACAGTATTCACTTCAAAACCCTTCTAGCCTCTACCCACTACCAGTTCCAAAGCCACTTATACATTTTCAGGTATGATAACAGCACCTCACTCCTCTGTTACCTATTTCTCTCCTGGCCCAGTTGATGCTGCTCTAACAAAATACCACAGAGTAGGTAATTTGTAAAGAATAGAAATTTGTTTTCTCACCTTTTTGGAGGCTGAAAAATTCAAGATTAAGGTATTAGGAGGCTTAGCTTTCTAGTGAGGGCAGTTCCCTGAATCTAAGTTCCTTCTTTCAAAGGGAAGAATATTGTATCCTATGACAGAAGGCAGAAGAGTCAGATACCAAGAGGTAGCTAGAAGCCTCTTTTATAAGGGCCTCAACACCATTAACAAGGAAAGAGTCTGCGTGATCCAGTCACCTCTCAGACACCCACCTCTTATTGCATTACTTTGGCAAGGGACCAGTGCAAACCATGGTACTGTCCTACAGCAGACGTCCAGGGGTAGGAAGCAAGGAGACTGAGGAGATTTGAAGCTACTGTGTTCCCTTTGCTCTTCTATTCAGTACAATATTGTACGAATCTTTCAAGGACAAAGTAGTGTGGCTCAGTATGCTTTTAAAAAAACGGTTATATTCAGAGGGATTAGATTTTAAATCTATAAATGATGAGATTCCTGCCAAGCTTCTTTTGAATTAAAGTTCAGAATATGGGAGGAGTAGGAATGTTCATTAATGTGATAAGACAACATTTCTAAATGAATGGTGTGAAAGAAAATACAGTCTTTATTTTCATTGCTTCACAGCCACAATCATTTTGCCACTCTGTGCTTGTAACAATACAACTTTCATTATATTTTCCGAAGTAAAAGGGTGTATGGTTTCTCTTCACAGTGACAGACATGTTTTCTTGAACAATACACGGTAAAGGTCACATTGGAGATTTGAGCCACAAGCTCTATGATTTAAATTTGAGGCTAAGTTTAAAAATGGTAAGCTTGCCAAGTTCCATTAAAAGCCATGGTGTCATTTTGGATTACCATAGAATAGAGCAGGATCTTGTGGGATATTGTACCTTTCTTAGTAGCAATACATAGATTTTCTCCTCTGTGACATTCTCAGGCTGTGCTCTTATGGTAGATATCTACTTTTACACCAAGTCCTGGAAAATAATGTATAATTTCATGGCCCTACTTTTTTCTTATATAAAGTATTTATTTTTCTGACTTTTCAGTTACCGGAGGATGCCTTTAAGAGCCTTACCATGTGTAAAAGCATTATCATGTTTGTTTATAGTTTCCGTTAAATGCTACTTTCCTCACGGAACCTTTGTTGGTTTGCCAACAGAGAGAATTCCAACTCCTTATAAACGTCAAAGCTCTTTTTCCTTGCAGATCCAATGAGATCTTGTTATGTGCTTCTCAGTGCATCAAACTCTTTACATAGGTCTTACTCAATCCTTGAAACAGCCTCCAAGGAAATATACAAGTGAGAAAGCAGAAGTGAGAGAGTTTGAGTACAATGGCCAAGGTCATCTGACTAGGAAGGGAGAGGCTGGGATGCGTCAGCTAGTCTGCTTCCAGTCTGCTTTCATCATTAGTCATATTTGCACCACCTTCTTACATTGGACATCGTACCTGTATCTCTCAATAAGACAGTATTTTGCTTGGAATAAAAGACTATCTTTCTTATTTCAGGGTTCCTGGAATTTTCTATCTATTGACTTAGATATCTGTTGAAAACTGGCTGAATGAATACTTAAAAGTTAGCATTTGGATTGTTTGATAACTGCTGGTTTGCATATAGAACCTAAAGCTTTGTATATGAGTGGTATGAAGAAAAAAGAATGCTACTTTATGATGTTTTATGAAGAGTTTCTGTTTCTTTTGCATCCCTATTGCTTAGGGTAGGGTCTGTTCTAGGGCTTCCCCTTGTATTGTTTATCAAGCTCTTCTTCCTTCTTTCATACAAAGGTGAACTAGTTCTATCACTTCTTTTTTCTTTTTTACCCATGCTGTGATCCCAGGCTTCCAGTCCCACAGAGCTTGAAAAATACAATCAATCACCACCACCCAGCTTCTTTATTCATGATTCAAGCTTCAGTTGCCAAAAATAAAATAGAGCAAAATTTGAAAATTTATGTGTGACCTCCATCATTTATGTGTGACCTCCGGGCTCCATCATTTTCTAGACTTTCTGAGATACTTCTAGGTGCAGTACAGGAATGAACTAAAAGTTCCAAGACCCAGACAAAATCAAGGGCATTGAGAGCTGGCACCTTGAGGGAAAGTTTGCAATGTTTAGTTGGTGGATGTTGGTCCTGAAATACTACCCTGTAAGAATGAGTACTGGGACACCTGGTGGAGAGTAAGATTTATGACTCTGTGTTCACACCAAAATCAGCAGAAACGTAGATCACTGACTCAAAATGAGAAGTTCAGAGATCCCTGTCAACCCTTGTTCAGTTGCCTTCAGTCTTTGAGATGGATGAAGCCACATGGAGATGCAGTTATATTACTCAAGGATGTGCACTGAGGATGTTGGTTTCTGATCCTAATTGCATCAGAAAAACCAAATGTTCTTTCCCTTGGAGAGTGAAAGAGCTGTGAGTCATGTGGAGGGGCCAAAGGAAGATGAAAAGTTGGCATCACTGAGCTTCATGTAGGCGGGCACACAAGCCAGCACCATAACACCAGGGAGCCATTGGTTTCCAAGAGACTTGCTCTCTTTACCCAAGGAAGAAAGTTCAAAGAAAAAAATGCATTGCTTAAAGCTAGGTGTCCATTTTTCTGTGGGCCTAAAACAGTCCTTAGCATAAAAATAAATTAGGAAAAACAATTTCATAATAAATTTAGTAAGACTTGAATTAACTTAGTATATTGTAGTGTTATTTGTTCTCTTATCAATCCCATTTGTGGAATATTTTTCTAAATCACATAGGGCACAGAATAAAATGAAGGACAGAGCCAGCCCTAAGCGTTTTGGATATTAGAGGACACAGGTTCTAAGCCTGAGGCAACAATCCATGCATCAATTTTTCGTATCTGTGAAATGGAGCTGAGACTCTCCAACTGCAGGACTGTTCTTTGGGTCAAAGAACCCATGTGTCTGGATCCCCTGTCACAAGGCCTCATCCCTGCTGGTGCTCGGGAAACAGCCTTGCTCCCCTGTGCTCGTGTGCTATCCCCAGGTCTTCTGTTGCAGTCTGGGTAGGAAAGGGAAAATGTAGACATTTGCTTAGTTGCTAAACACTTCTGGTCTTTAGTCGTTTCTAAATATAATGGTGAAAGATTAATGCTCCACTTCGCAGGTATGAACAGAAAGATTTAGGGTACACAGTTAATAGATATGAACAGCGTGCTAACAATTTCAGAGCTGAGACTGGCAGTACTGGTATTTTGAACATTCTGTAATGATGTGCTTTGTTTCTAGACGCATCTGGCATGTCAGAGCCATACTGTCTTCCATGGGACTTCTTTTATGAGCAGCTTTCATTTAGAAAACTTCTATGAATACATTTCAGTCACACACTTTTCTTCTGATCTGCTGACTATTTCAAGGTTTGTGTTTTTTCCATTTCTTTACTGAAAATATTATTAATTTTAAGGAATGTTTTTAAAATGTATAATAATACTCTTATTGCATTTCAATAAGAACTCTACAACTAGAAAATGTATAAATTAATCTCTTTTCATTTCATTGGGATATAGATATAAATGAAAAGAAATATACCACACTAGTTCTCATACTTATTATCATGTACTCTGTGGAATGTTACAAGGATGATATACTCCATCACATTGGTTTAAAACTCATTTTATTTCTAGGTTCAAAAATAAATTATATTTTAAAAGTTGAAAATCAAAACTACGTTTCTTAATATCAACTAGCATTATTGTTATGACACTTCTCAAATTGTAAAATCCCACTGAACACTGTTTTCAGTTAGTTCTACTAGGAGGTACTCACCATGTATTTCAGAAATGATGACATAGAACTTGTTTAGAGGTGTGTGTATGTGTGTGTGTGTGTGTGTGTGTGTGTGTGTGTGCATGCATGTGCATATGTCTGTCAAGTAACAGTTTGAAAATTAATAGTATTGTTGTTTTTTCAAGTAAAAAGCTTGCTAGCAAAACAAGCCTTTCATTTGGAAGTACATTTGCCACTGAGATAGTACCAAGTAAAACACTCTTATTTTGAAGGCATTTTCTGACAAAGTCCTAACCAAAGACTAAATTCAGCTCATGTGGTTTTCATTGTTGGAGAAGAAAACAGGGTCTAGGGTAAGGTCTGGTACATTGAGTGGATGGAAACTAAATGAAGAACAAGCAAGAGTAACACAGTACTTTCTAACATGTCATGGCGTTTTCCCAAAGCCATTTATTTAATTTGGTGGGACTTTTATTCTGTCCAAGGTGACAGATGTTTTCTTCCTTAATAGTCCTTTACTGTGTTTCACTTTTTTTTATTTCTTTTATTTCTACTGAGAAATCAAAGCAGATTTTACTGCAGTACTGGGCTAAGTTCCAGTTTTCCCACTGCACCCTTTCTTATTGGGCCTCATGATTAGCTCTCATTGAAGAGTGAGATAGTATTTCTTGAGGGACTGGGTGCATGGCAAGTTGTGCCCCCATTTTCCACCCTGCAGTCTGTCAATTTGGTTGGATGTACAGTGTGTTAGATCCTAATAACTGTAACCATGGAAACAGAAGCATTGGAAAAGACTTGAGAAGTTACCTAAATGCTCTTCCCTAGAATATAATTAAGATTCTGATTGAACTATCTGAAACCCATAAGAGTCTATTTGTTTTTAAATCTTCATACCCAAGGATCTACAGTTCTTTTTTTCTTTTTCATTGTGGTAATAAATCCCCACAAAATGTGAATTCTATCCTTTATAAAAATTTTAAGTGTAGAGTTGATGACATACACACGATAGCTCAACAAATCCTTATTACCCTTTCATCTTGCTTGACTGAAACTATACCTGTTGAATACCAACTACCCATAGTCCCTTCCCCCATCTCTTTCTTCATCTATAAGTTCTACAATTTCATGAGTGCAGTTAGGCAGTATTTGTCCTTCTGTGACTAACTTGTTTCACCTAGCAGAATTACCTTAGTTCACCTATGTTTTCACATATGGTAAGACTTTCTTGTATTGTAAATCTGAGGAATATTCCTTTCTACGTATATTTTTGAACTTTCTTTATTCATCTGCTGCTGAACATTTAGATTATGGATGTGGATCTTAACTACTGTGAACAGTGTTGTAATGAACATGGTATAAAAACCTCTTTGCAAAATCATTGTGAAGTTTTTGGATATATACCCAGAAGCAGGATTGCTGGGTTACATGACAATTTTATGTTTTTATTTTTAGAAGAATCTCACACTGTTTTCTATGGTAGCCATCTAATTTTGCATTTATGCCACTAGGGGTGCAAAGGTTTCAGTTTCTCCATGTTCATTTTCATTCTCTCTCTCTCTCTCTCTCTCTCTCTCTCTCTCTCTCTGTCTCTTCCCCCTCCCTCTCTCTCTCCCCCTTCCCTCTCTCTCTCTCCCCCTCCCTGTCTCTCTCTCTCTCTCATTACCATTTTAAAACATGTAAACTAATAGCTCATTTGCATTTCCCTGATGATTCATGATGAGGAGCATCATTTTATGTATCTGTTGGCCATTTATAAGCTTTCTTGGGGGAAATGTTTATTCAAGTCTGTTACTGTTAATCCAGATATGTCAACTTCATTAATTAAGATATGCCCAGCAGATTAACAGGACAGGCTCCTGGGTATGTCTGGGTAGTTCATGGAGGCATGGGCTTGAGTACTGTGCCCATTCCTCTCTGGCACTGTTCCCTTGCTCTGCTTCCTGGCTGCCAGGAAATATTAGTTTAGCTGCACTATGCCCTTCTGCCATGGTTTTACCATGGAACCTGCTGACCATGGACTGAAATCTCATTAAGCTGTGAGTTAAATTAAATCTTTCCTCCCTTAAATTGTGACATATATTTTGTCCAGCAGTGGGAAAGCTAACTAATACAATACAATGTTATTGTCTATTTTTTAATTTTTTTAAAATTTGGTTTGATTTGGTTAGACATGTTTGCAATAGATGTAGTTTTCGGTCATCTTGGAGAGTGGTCACATATACATATTACACCTTTTATTTTCCTCTCTCCTTTCTCCCTTCTCCCCCTCCCTGCCTTCTCCCATCCTCTGGTTCCCCATAACCGTTTTTGTCCTTGTCGACATTGTTTGTCTTAGCTCTTGTTTTGGCATATAATATTTACGTTGCTCAGAGTTATTAGGAGCCTATACATGGCACATCTTTATTCCTCTGATTTCCCTTTCTCCTCCTCCTCGCTTCTCTTCTTGTTCCCTTGGACTACTTCCCTATTGGACACGATTTGCTCATTTTTGAATTATATTATTTGTTTTCTGTTACTGACTCATAAGAGTTTCTTATATAAATTATAATATTAAACCCTGATGAGATGTATTCTGAGCAAATTTTTCTCCCATGCTGTAAGTTGCCTTTATGTGTTGTTGATTGCTTCATTTGCTGTACAGAAGCTTTTTAGTTTGATACAATCTCACTTGCCTACTTTTGCTTTCATTATCTGTGTCATATGTAAGAAATCTTATCCTAAATCAATGATGTGAAGCTTTATGCATGTGTTTTCCAAATAATTTTGTAGTTTCAGGTCTTGTGTTTAAGTCTAATCAGTTTGGGATTGGTTTTAGGGTATGGTATAAAATTAGGATCCATCTATTCCTTTGCGTGTGAATATCAAATTTTCCCAAAACATTGTGTTGAAGAGACTATGCTTAATTTATTTTGCAGTCTTGATATCTTTGTCAAAGATTATGTTATTAAATACACTTATGTTTATTTCTAGACCCTCTATTATCTTCTTTTGATCTATGTCTGACTCTATATTAGCATCATAGGGGAAGTACGTGTATTTATTGTATTCTTCTTATTCCTCTTTCCCTCTCTCCTCCCCACCCCCACCTCTGGATCACCTTCCAATTTGCAAAGATCTCTCTCTATTTCCTATTGTCTTTTATTTTGTTTTAAAAAGTTTTATACTTTGTATTTCTGATATATAATTACCATTGTGATGTTTTGACTTCAAGAAATACAAGCCTTCCATTGTAGTTCTTATTTCTCAGGATGCTTTGTTCATGTAAGGAACTCTGTAGTGCAATATGAATTTTAGAATGGTTTTTATTTCTGTTGTTTTTTTTAAAGGAGGAAAGATTTATGTAGCAGTTTGTGGAGGTTTCAGTCCATAAGCAGCTGGCTCCTAGGTAGTGTGGCACAGCACAGGAGCACATGTCTTCCTGATTTTTATTTCTGTACAAAATAATGCCATTTTTTCCCTGAAATTGAAATCATTACCCATAATGTGCATATTGAATATTTGAAATGTGGCTATGGTAGGAGTAAGAAACTGGATTTTTGTTTTAATTTAGTTTTTCAGTTTTTTTTATTAGTATGTGTTTGCAATGAATAATGTTTACATTCATCATGGGGGGAGAGGTACATGTATTCAATATATATTAATTCTTTTTATTCCTCTTTCTCTCCTCTCTGTCCCCACCTCTAGACTCCTTTCCCATTTACAAAAGATTTCTCTTCTTGTTTCCTATTATCTTTTGTTTTTAAAACTTATTTATATTTTGTGTTTCTCATATAAAATTGAACTGATTGTGTGATCTCTTTGATTAGTATGGATATTTTTGTAGTACTAAGTCTTAGAATCCACATCCATGTGGTATCTTTCCATTTATTTGTGTCTTCTTGATTTTTTTTCAGCAGTTATTTGTAGTTTTTGGTGTACATGTATTTAGCATTTTTAATTGTTTGTTCTTATTTTATCTTACTTTGTATGCTTTGGTAAATAGGATTGTTTTATTCATTTTTTTTTGGAATGGGACATTTTCACTGTACAGAAAAACAAGTATTTTTGGTGTTGGTCTTTTATCTTATAATTTATCTGAGTTCATTAGTTCTAACAGTTATTAGTATAAGGGACCTTTAGAGTTCTTGGCGTGAGATAATATCATTAGCAAACAGAGATGATCTTACTTCTTCCTTTCTGATTTTGATGATTTTTTTGTTTTGATAATTGTTCTGACTAGGTCTTACAGTACTGTAATGATGGAAAGTGGTAAGAGCAGTATTCTTTTTTTTTTTTTTTTTTTTGCGGCACCGGGGATTGAACTGACAACCTCGCGCCTGCCAGGGCAGGCGCTTAAGGCACTGAGCCAAACTCCCGGCCCTGGATTTTTTGAGGCAGGGTCGCACTATGTAGCTCAGGCCGGCCTTGTGCTCGCGTTGTAGCCCAAGCCGGCCTCGAACTCACAACGCTCCGCCTACCTCAGCCTCCCGAAAGAGCAGTATTCTTGCCTTGTTTCTGATCTTACAACTTTTTTAGATTTTCACCATTAAGTATGATATCTGCAGTTGGCTTTTTACATATACCTTTTGTTATGTTGCAGTAATTTCCTTCTACGCCTTATTTGTTGACTTCTTAAATCATGAAATGTTGCTAAGCCAAATATTTTTCAACATTTATTGAGAGGATCATATGATTTTTATCCTTTTTTTCTGTTAATATTGTGTGTCATATTGAATAGTTTCTGTGTGTTGACTCATCCTTGTATTCCTAGGGTAAATTCAACTTGGTCATGGTTTGTAATCCTGTTATTGACCAGGTAAATTTGATCTGCTGGCATTGTTGAGGATTTTTTTCCCTTTTTTTGCAGCTATATTTACGAGGGATACTTACTTGCAGTTTTCTTATCATCTTTTTGCCTGGCTTTGGCATCAGGATTGTGCTGAACTCATATAGCGAGTTTGGAAATGTTCCATCATCTTTGTTTTTTTTTTAAAGTTTGACAAGGATTGAAGTTAATTCTTCTTTGAATGGTTTGTATAATTCTCAAATGCAGTTATCCAATTTAAAGTTTTTCATTATTAATTACTAATTCAATCTTTTTTCAAGTTTTAAGTCTGTTAAGCCTTTCTTTTTCTTCTAGAGTCAGTCTTTGTAGATTGTATGTTTCCAAGATTTATCCATTTCACCTGTGTTATCCTGATTGTTGGTAACTAAATGTTGTAGTCTCTTAAAAATATTTTTATTTCTGTAGTGTCATTAATGTTCTCTCATTTCTGATTTTATTTATTTGATTTTTTTCTAAGAAAGCATAGCTATTTCCTGATCTCATATGATATTAATTTCTTCTCCCATAGACAGAGAATTTTTTATCAGAATCCCTCTGTATCATCATAGGCTCAATTTTCAATTCATCCTTTTTTGAGAGAGATAAGCCCATTTGTAAAAACTTGTGTTATTAAATGTATAATTCAAGAGTTTACTTATCTTTATAGTTCTTTTATATGACTTTTAGGTTTCTTACATTTCACTTAACTTTTTGAGAGTTGAGATGGAGCAAAGGAACTTTAAAAGTTATTTATTGATGTTTCTTAATTGATGCAGTATTGGCATTTTGAATGGGACACTTCTTAGTGATGTATGCATTGTGGATTTCACAATTTTTTAAAATTAACCTTGTTCTCAGAAACTAAATCCTCCAGCCCCCAGTCATTGTGATTCCCAGATGCAAATATTCTTTTCCAAGTTCCTATAGAAAATATCTGTACCTGCCTGCACTATAGATACTGTACCTCACTAATACCTGGCAGTACTAAAACTGGTTGAGTCCAGGGCCAGATAGATCTGAGCCTATATCCCCTACCCTTTGTATTCTTGGCACACTTCTTTTTTCACTTTGCCATACTTCTACTATAAGCTCATATAAGTTTCTGGCTGTCTAAACACACACTATCATGCATATGTGTATGCACTTCAGGAAAACCAGAAATTCTGGTTTAATATTTAAAGGAGATCATTTTTGTTTGATACAGGAGCGTGGATAGGGGTTGATGTCAGGAAGGTGGCATGTCAGTTACTGTCTTGGTTACTTTTCTGTCTTGGTTACTTTTCTCATTGCTGGGACAAAATACCTGACACCCAAAATGAAGGAAGAAAAGGTTGATTTAGCTCACTGTTTGTGAATGTTTCAGTTTATAATGGACTGGCTCCAAGGCAGGGTGGCATGGCACAGGGGCAACACTTCAAGGCAGCAACCTTCCTCTCTTATATTGTATACAGGCTACTCCCCCCACACCCGGCCCCAGGGCAAGTATAGCACTTTAAAAATCTCCTTGCCCTCTTCTTGCACAGGACTAGCGTATTTACAAAGTAAGAACTTTGACTCTCTGCTGAGTCTCTTAGATAAACTTCTCAACTTCTCAAATTGATACAATATATCAACCATAATAATCCACTGCTGGTCAACTTGGTAAGCAGACACATTTCTTTAAAGAGGTCACCAGATACGAAGGCTTGCTTATAATTATGCCTAACATGTTATAACTCCCCTGCATGCAAATGGAAACATACTAATTCTCTCATCAGAATAGAAGGTGAGTTTTCCTTTGGTGCTGCTTATTTTTAACATTTCACAACTTGAACATTATAACACAGGTTTAATAATCTTTTAGAACCAATATTAAGTCTATCAACATTATATTATATTAGAGCCATAACATTCTTCCCTTGGCGCCCCAAAGACTCATGTTCATCCCTTTATGCAAAAGGAATTTAATCCATCTGCAAGAGTGCAGAGTCCTTACAGTTTCAGCATTGCCGAAAAGTTCAAGTCCCAAGTCTCCTCCGAGATGTAAGGCAAACCTTAGCTGCAAGTCCTTGTGTAAGTGAAAACAAAGTTAAATACTTCCAATGTGCAATGGCACAAGATAAACATTCCTATTCCCAAAGATACAAATAGGGGGATGTAAAGCACTGGGACCAAAGCAAGTCCAAAGTCCAGCAGGGCAAATATTAAGTCCTGTAGTTGCATGTCTAGCATCTGAAGCAGTCTGTGGCAAATTGTGAGCTCCAAAGGGCTTGGGTGATTCCACCTCTACAGCACTTCTGGTGGTTGTAGCTCTGACAGCTTTTCTCTTAGGCCTGCTTTGCTCTCTCCTTGCAACTTTCCTTAGATGATTCATGTTCCTGGCTTTTCCAAACTTCTGGGGTCTCCACTGTACCTTTGGCTTCACACTTATAGCTTCCCACATTACCCTCTCAGGGACACACTGCCTGGCTTCCCAGGCCTTCTGAAATTGATGTGGAAGCCTTTTAAACCTCATAACTCTTGCATTCTGTATGCACCTAAAACCAGCACCACATGGATGATGCCAAGGTTCAGTGCCATTTGGAGCAGTAGCCAGGCTTTCTTCTCTCTTAGCTGTAGGGGTGGAGTGCCTGGATCACTGGGCACTCTGAGTCCAATTCTGAGGAACAAATTTTCTATGCCACTGCCATTCTGGAACATGGTGCAGCTGCCACTATTCTGGAACGTTGTGCTCTAAGGCTTTCACCTCAGAGCAAAGTTTTTCACCCTTGCAGTTTTGAGGCTGCAAAGGTTTGAGACCTGCTGCTTTTTGTGATGTCTTTAGGCCATCTTTTCTATTCTATTCCTTCTCAGCAGTGGAGATCTCAGCTCTGTCTTTACAGTCGACAGCTTTACTTGAGCTTCCTTTCTGGTCAAGCTCATAACATTTTAAATCATCCTGTTGGGCTCTTTGTTCTTGATTCTCAACATAGATCTAGCTAAAAGCCCCCAACAATAACCATGCCACAACCTCAACATTCCACTGACTTGAAGCTTCTTCTGCCAGAACATTTAGTTCACTGCCCTTAAGCTTAATCTCCTCAGGCAAAGTCTCTGGACACGAGCAAAATCCAGACAAACTTTTTGCAAAGCCATAACAACATACATCATCTGGAGTCCAACAACCAATGCAGTCCTTTCTGGCAGAAACCTCCCAAGCCTGGTCTTCACTGGTTTTCTGGTGTACTGAACTCTGACCAGAATCTCCCATACAGAAAAGCCTAAGCTATTTCAGGGCTACTGTTTCACGTGACATCTCTGAACCTTCAAACTCTTCCCACAAGTCATTCCCAAAGGCTCTTGAACCACATTTTCAGGTATAGTTACAGCAATGACCCCACTCCACTGGTACCAAATACTGTCTTGGTTACTTTTCTCTCATTGCTGGGACAAAATACCCAACACCCAAAATAAAGGAAAGAAAGGTTTATTTAGCTCACTGTTTCTGGACATTTTGTTCAATAATTGGCTGGCTCAAAGGCAGGGTGGCATGGCATAGGGACAGAACTTCAAGGTAACAACTAGCAAAAGCAGCCAAGCAAAAGGAGGGCAGAGCAAGCCTCTTTTCCTCCCTTATATTGTACACAGGCCACCCCCTACCTGGTGCAGGTATAGCACTCATAAAATCTCCTTGCCCTCTACTTACACAAGATGAGGATATTTACAAAGTAAGAACCCTGGCTCCCTGCTGAGTCTCTTTGTTAAACTTCTCAACTTCTCAAGGTGATACAATGTATCAACTGTAACAGTTACTAAGACCAGAAGTGACGGAAAATGTGAAATCTGAGGTAAGACAGAAAAGGGTGGGAAAGAAGTATGTTTTTTTCACTTGCTTTCAACTTTGCATCCTAATTTCAGCTCCTGGGCTTCCTTTCATTATTAATGCTTACACAGTGTATTGATCAAGTTCTATCATTGGAAAAAAAAGATATAAACTTCATGCACACAAATAAAAGGAAGAGAGGTTTATTTGGCTCATAGTTTCAGAGGGTTTGGTTCATGGTAAGCTGGCTCGAAGGCAAAGGCATTGTGGTGCAGTTACTTGTCAGGGGAAAGCTGCATACCTCATGGTAACCAGAAGCAAAGCACAGTGATGGAGCACCAGCTGGTGCTGTAGAGACACTCATCAAAGTCATGTCCACAGTGACCCACCTCTAATAGAGTTCCACTTTCTAACAGTACATTCAGCTTTGAACATCAGTGGATTAATCCACTAATGAGTATAGTACCCCCATGATCCAATCACCTCTTCAGGAATCTCATAATTCTCTGAAAATGACAGTTAAGCTTAACTGTCACATGTAGTAAAATAAAATGACTTTGACAACTCCCTCTTCTCCTCCTAATTCTTCCAAGGGCTCAAATATAGGACCCTAAATTAAGAGCAGATGAAAGAGAAGCAGTGGACCTTTCAAAATTTTATCCACAAAAACTTTATTAAGGAGCAGATTTTTCCTGACAACCCCCTGTGCTGTGGAACCTCTGCCTTGGAACCATATTCAAGTAAAACCCTCTCCAAGGGAAAATAAATTTTCATTCTGTTTTCTGTGAGTTTAATGTAAGAAATCATTGGACTACGTACTGCAGGTGTTACCTAATAATTGAATGAGTAGAACTCATGAGTTAAGGGTACAGTTCCAAGTTGGGACATCTCATTTTTTATAGTGGGATTATACTGAGTATCTGCCTTAGCTTCCCCTGAATACACACAGTGAGTACTGAGAACTGAAAGAACATACTCTTGGATTTCTAGTAAAATGAGGAATCCCACATGGTAAGATTTAACACCTATAAAAAGGCCCCATTTACAGTTAGAGAGGAAAATAATATCCAATGACTTTCATTATCTTGTGTTATTTAATTATTTAATGCTTTGAGACTTAGTTCCTGAGTCAGATTTATAAAGTCGTTATTTTCCTAATCTGTGTTCTTTTGTACATAAGATACCAAGTTATATTTGACTTCTCAGTTTTTCATTCCCTGAAATGCACTATGAGCTCCATAAATATGAAAGAATAAGTATCAGCTTTATGAGAACACAGCCCTCTACTAGTTGAAAAGTATCATGTAATAAAAAATACAAGAATATAATATTGAAAATTATAGATCAATATGCCCTCTTATTGGGGGTGTATATCTAATTTTCATGCAGGGAGCCTGCTTTTTTAGAAAAACATATGCTTGTATAACACCACTTGTGTTTGTAATACATTGCCCCTCTTACCTAACAATGTCTCACATGACTCTTGTCTCCCTAGGGAAGTCTGTCAGGCTTATTTTCACTATGATTAAAGAAATACTTTATAGCTTCTTTTGTTTAATAACTATACATAATTCAAAGCTAATGAAATGTTGGTAAGTTCCTTTCCTCCTGGATCCCCCTAGAATGCCACAAATGAGTTCAGTTAAATTATATTAGAAAATGTAAAAAAATAAAGCCAGGTATGGTGGCATGTATCTATAATCTCAGCACTTTGGCCACTGAGGCAGGAAAATCACCCTGAGTTCCAGGTCAGTCTGGGCTACAAAATGAGTTCAAGGCTAGACTGAATTAAATAATAAAAACTTGTCTCGAAAAATCAAAGCAAAACAAAACTGAAAATGTTTAATGGCAAGTTTGAAAGAAAAAGAAGACTTTTAGAGGGATTTAAGAAAAAAATTGGTCATGGTCTTGCACTGCTGGTCATCACTTTTAAATTTGCAAATTGTTATTCCAAAATCCAGACTCTTGTTATATATTTGAATAAGCAATGAAAATATGTCACCCGTTAACTGTGTCACTTAAACCGTACATTCACAGTCTGTAAGAAAAAGTGTAACCTACAAGAATAGTGCATGAGCTGAAACACTCTTTTGAAGCAAGAGAACACAATATAATTGTGTTCGGATAATCCACTTTCATCTGGAAATGACCATCCATTTGTCAAATGTGGTACTTACTTCTTATATCAAGGACAACTTCTACATCTACTCACTATTATTCAACTTTCTGAAGATAAAAAATAATCAGCCTTGTACATTCCTATCTCAAAAATAAGAAAATTAGACTTATAGTAATGGATCCCTCTAGGGTCTGAATCTCTACAACTTTCTTCATTTATAAACAAAATTTTAAAAAATATTAACTTTAATTATGAAGTAGTTTATGGAAAGCAATAAAGCATATGTGGCCATCCAATCCCATATTTAAAAATCTTTTGGAACTGCTATATTAGCTTTAGATCTCAAAATTTTAAAGTTAAGGAAAATCACCATCCTTCCTACTTCTCCCTCCCCAGAAGTAATATCACTATAGTAAAGTTGTATATTACTTCATCTAGTATATATATTCATAATTAATATGTTTGTATGTACTTATCTGTACAAACAACATTATTTTTAAGATTATTTAGATGGTGTTATACTATCTATACTTGGAATTTGGTTTTCTCCACATTGTGCTCTTAGATTATTTTCATTAATACATGGATGTCTGCTTCACTCATAAGGTAGTTTTTAATTTTCCACAAATGAAGGCCTGTATATCTACCTTTTAGGGGTGTGTGTGTGTGTGCGTTTTGGGGGTTTTGAAACAGGATCTCACTATGTAGCCTAGGTTGGCCTCAAACTCCAACTGACCCTCCTACCTCAGTCTCTCACGTGCTGGGATTACAGGCATGCACCACCACGCCTGGTTACATATCTTTTAAAAACTGAATTTTTACCAGTCTTTTTCTTCTTCTGGACAGCCACTTGCCTATACCCTTCTCATCTAGTGTGAGTTTATGATGAGATACTGCTATATCCCACCAGTGAGAGGATGGGCACTTGGGGAACACCTGTTCTTTATATTGTGTTTCAGAATATTTTATTTCTCTCTTGTCAACCAGGTTTATGTTTTGTTTTGTTATTTTTGCTAAATGTGCCTCTACCCTTTGCTACTGACTTTTTTATGAACAGTTTCTAATGTGGCTTTATTAGTTCCATCTCAATTAAACATAATTGTGTCTGAAGAGTAAACAACAGCAAAGAAAATAGAGCAAAGATAAAATAGAATTAAAGAAGAATTACCTTCACTCTTGAATTTCTATTGTTCAGTTGATGTACCTGAGAGATACTTTTTTGAAGTGCATTTGCACATTCTTTTACACTCTTATTATCTAGGAGGTTAGTCCCTTCATAGGCTTTTTCTTTTCTGTTACACCTAGAAAAAATTTTCCTTTTGTCTCTTTGTTTCATAATAACATGGCAAAAAGGTGCACTACTTTTTAAAAGTTCATTTTTTATTAAAAATTTCAGACCTGTTTCTACATAAATGTTTGCTTAGTATCTCGTTGCCTCACAAAATGGAAGCTATTGAAAATTCTCTGATGAAACCAGTGGTGCATGCCTGTAACCCCAGCTACTCAGGAGACTGAGACAGGAGGATCACAAGTTTGAGGCCAGCCTGGGGAACTGAGCAAGATGCTGTCTCAAATAAATCAATAAATAGGACCAAGGGTGTAAAATCCTTAGTAGAGTGCTTGTCTAGCATATATAAATGCCTTGATTCAATCCCTAGTACCCACCCCCCCAAAAAAGAAAACTCACATATACTATATTTGTATTTTTGGTAGATTTTAGGGTTGTTTTGTGAAGTATTTGGAATAGCATATGATAAACCTTTTGGAAGGATCAAATGAATAAACAAAGTAGTAAGTATTTGTAGAGGTTATGTGGTCATTTGGCTCAGAGATACTGTGGAATTCTTACTATTTTTTGTCTATTGGAACACTGACTTTAATGCTTAGACTGCCAATGCTGAAAACTAAGGTCTAAAACAAAGGAAAGGTTAGAGTTAACTGGGAGCATCACTCCCCAAGAGATTGAAATTAAAGTGTGTTTAGGGTTCACAGCTTATTTAGAGCATGGAAATAAAGTGTCCTCTACATTAAAATTTTAAGAGCTGTGTATCCTACACTTCAGACAGTTTTTGAATTCTGTTCTTGTTTTGCCAATCTAAGAGATTAAAACTCCCTTCCCCCGCCCGTCAATTATATTTTTGGATATGATTGTGGGCTAAGCAAATTGCCACTACTAACAACACAATTTAAAATATTCAAGAGTAAAAAGCAATTATTTCTAGAATGAACAGAGCCTTTCCTAGGCTCAATTATTAATTCCCTTCAAGAAACTGGAAATTATTACAGTGTAAATGATCTTACTACTTTGCAAATGTAATTTTCTATATAAAAGCATTAATTAATAAGTATTGAGAACTTCCTTTGGTCTCCTTTAGCAGTGTTTCTGGTCTTTTCTGAAAGGTTCGTAGGGCTCCCCCTTCACCTCCTTAGTCTTTATTTTTGTTGTATTTGATGGAATTCTGCTAAGCTAAGGTTTGTGCCAAGTTTGGTTTTCAGTAGACTTCTGTAACTGAGTGCAACTCCTCAGAAAATACGGTTTCTGTCAGAAATTCTGACGCTCGGTCCCTATCGCTACTCTGCTGGCTGTCATCACTCTTCTTAAGTTTGTGCAGATGTGCGGAATCAGCAGGGAAATGCTTTCCACTCTCAGTCCCCACGTGCTTTTAAATAGAGTTTGTTCTGTGGTTATTGATATTCCCAATGTGAAATTATCAGTATGATTTCCTTAACACTAAATTTATGATACTTAATCACCATCATAATGATAGATCTGCTGATGCCCTTAGTTTCTTATTCAGCATGCTTATTCCAATAAATGTAATGGAATTTCAACTAATGATAAATTCTGTTTCTGGTAAATTTTAGAACATCAAGTACCAGCACTGTCCATCTGTCTGCCTCCCAGTTGTTGCACTGGGACTCAGCTCAAATTACCACCAGACCTCCTGGCTTCCTCACCTGCCTCTTTCTTTCCCTATACACTGAGTCTCTCACGAGCTGGAGTGGAGCCACTGGGTTTCAATGCCAGCCAAGATCACTAGAGGAAAGTGTCTAGTAATAAACCTGCTGTCATCTTTCTACATTTTTTCCCTTTTATTTCAGGTCCACATGTAAAATAATGATTAGACCACCAAATAGTTTAGCAAAAGGAAGTATGATAATGATAAAAGATTTTTAAGTTTTACCAAGAAAATTTGAGAAAATATCTATTATAAAATATCTATTTGAAAAGGAACGGAGAAGAGTAAAAAAGATAAGCGTGATTCTTAATTCAGATAAGCTCAGCAACTGCGTTTTGAGTAAATTGAAACCTGAATTTGGATACTTTTATATAGAAACAGCTATGCACACTTTTAAGATAATACATTATCCTCCAAAGTGTTGACAAGATAAAATTAGATTAATAATTGTAGGCAGAAAACAAACTTGATAAGTATTAAGAACTTAGACAAATCCTAAATTTCAAGTGTTCTCTTAATATTTGAGTCACAGACATAAATACTTAAGGACAGAGTTCTCAAGAATGCTTGTAAAAGAGAAAAAAGATTAACATAGCAAAGCCTCCTTGATTTGGATGCCCTTGGGCAGCACACTTGTTGGAATCAGGTGATGTTTCATTTCAAGGGCATTTGTCCACTATCAAGGAAATGTAGTAACATGTTGGGTTGATGAAAAGCTCCACAGCAACAGCAAATATACTCTCATCTTGCCAGTTAAATCCCTAATTTTCCCTAATATTTAACTGTAACATGATCCATTCTGGGAGAAGATACAAAAGTTTGGCTTTACTAAGATAAGTAGCTTATATTAGTTTAGAAAATAGTGAATTCACCTCAGGTCAGCAGTAAAAGTAATTTGAATACAGATCCCTAATATACATCTTTGATAAGTGCATTGCTACCTATGTAAAGTGAAAGGACATTTTAAGATTACAGGTATATTGGCGACATAACCCCAAAAATGATTTCTAAGTAACTGATTATTTTTTTACATATAGCATTTTATTTCTTCTTAACTATAAGATTTCTTTCAAAGAAAAGAATGTAAAGATATTAATGTGTAGGGCGCTTGACTGGTACCTCGTGTCTCCACTCAGGAGAAGGTTATAGAGTACAGACATGCCAGTACCCCCAACCTGGGAGAGATAAGAGCAGGAAAAGATAAGGGGAGGAGCGGTAATTGCTAGCCAGCTTTCTTTTCCCTATTATCCCAGGATTGGGCATGCAGCCAGCATTTCTTTAATTTTATCTTAGCTTCTATTGGTAGCACAGCTTGTATGTGTAACTAGAGAAGTAGGAGAGGGAGTTCTTTTTAAAATAGACACAGGAAACTACATATTTTTCTGAAAAAGACATTTTGCTAGATTCATTTCCACAATATAGACAACACTTGAATAAATACCATAAGCAAAATTTTTCCAGATAAATTTTCAAAGACCATTTTTACTTATTTGAAATTTTTCACACAGACTGTTATTTACAGAACTATTGTAATCCCCAATATCAAGTATGGTAATCCAAGTACTGTAATCCTTTCTCTAGTTTTCCTCACAATCCAAGAAGTTATATTTATAATTCCACTGAGACGCTGTTGGAATCCTGGCAAGTTAATTCCAGTCTACCACCTCCAATGCAACCATGGCGAGAGTAAAGACACAGAGACATATTCAAAGTTAAGGGCAGCCAAGGGGTCCTGAATCCAATCTTCATGAGGATGTGCAGACAAATGCCTTGATCCTAGGCCTCTCGCAGAATTTATCATCTTGTGAAGAAAGGGGGTGGCTCAAGGACGAGTGACAGTGAGGATGACGCTAGCCAGGTAGTGAAAAGGCATCTCTGCAAAATGCAGAGATAAAGGTATGCAGAGAGATCAATTTGCATAACCCAGTCAAGGTAGCAACTGAATTGTTTTAGGAGGCTGCTGTTTCAGTTTCTGATATGTAAACTTTATGCCCTGGGGACTCACAGAACAATATCACTACTATTAGAAATGCTATCCTAAATATCATCCAAGAGTGTATAATCTCTCCCTCAAAATATAAGCTAAGGGAATGAAATGTTCTTTTTCTTTAATTAAAAAATCATTTACTGTTTTAAAATTCAAGAGTCAAAATCTATTAGTTGCAGTTTCTTAGAATTCTCACAAGTATATATATTTGATAACTCAAAGGATGATATCATAATAGGATGAAACAACTAACTTTCAATATTCTGCAGGTTAGTTTCCTTATGGGAAACATTGCTAAGTTGAAAGAAATAGGTATTTTAAATAGATACTTTAAATAGATATTAAAATAATAGTACCCCATAAGGAAATATTATTCACAGAACCTCATTTCACTCACATTCTTCTTAGCCAAACACATAAGAAATTCTACTATCTTGTTTATCCTGAGAATTCCTATCATTTGTGAAAATACACTGTTGCTTAATCCATTGATTGAAAATGCTAAAATTTTATTTTGAAATGAATATTGTAGTTGATAGCAAGATGTATATGGTATTAACCTTTCAGTATGCTATACTTTAGAACTTTTTTTCCCTAAAAGTACCTTATGAAGCTTATTTTTCTGAGTTCCTGGAAGGCATGCATAGAACTTGGCTCATAGCAGGCTGTGAATTAAATGATTGCTGAACAAAAACGTAAGAAAATTAATTAAAAGTGCCCTATAAAGGTTTCCAAAAAATCCCCTAACTTCCATTGGCTAAGTCCCAAATGGAAAGGGTATTTGAGATATAATGCTCCACATTCTCCTCCTATGTTCCGCCTCCAAGTCTGCACTCTATTTATTGCTGTGGCATCTGGCAGGCTTTCTTTTCTGGGCCCTTCATGTTCCACACTGTGTGTTAGCATTTTGCTGGATTGAAAGTCAAAGAAATACCATTTCTAAAAATATGTCTTGGAAAATGTGATATTTCCTTTCTACTAGTTCATTCACTTAGGGACCTAATAAATGACATTCATATGTAGAACAAGAGCCAGTGAATCTGATTTTATTCATGTAACAAACATAAAAATTGTTTTAAGAAAGTATGCAAACATCGTTCTCTTCTGTTTCCAAGAAATTTTATTTTTGTGGGTTTATGGCCACAGGCACTTTGTGCTTACTAAAAATGGTAGTTGAAATATTTGCTTAGTGCTTACTTGTACCAGAAACTTTTCTACATACATATTAACAAGTATAATTTTTAAGAATCCTAAATAGTAGATATTATTTATTACTTACATTTTGTAAATAAGGAAATTTAGTCTATGTAAGAAACATGGCTAGTATTTGTGGAACTTTTCCTTTTAACTTTTTCTTTGTTTGAATCATGACTTAGTTAAGAACTTTTTTCTTTTCTGACATTGTATTATGAAAATATTTATGCAGAAAAATTGAAAGATATTTACAGTGAACACTCGTTTATCCACAGTGATGTACTACTCTCCTCTCCTCTCCATTCATATGTTCATCTTATTTTTTGATATATTTTAGAATAAGTTGTAGACATAAGTACATTTCCCTCCAACTGGCATGTGTATTGGATTTCCCATAGTTGAGAGACGATCCTGGACCACCACAGTTTAAAGGGGGGGAGGTAATTTGACCTGTGGCTCCAGGGGTTCAGTCTATGGTTAGCTGACTCTGAGAGAGTAACATCATGGCCAAAGGCTGTGATAGAGCAGAGATGCTTAGCTCATGGTGACTGGGAAGCAGAGCAGGGAAGCAGTAACGTAGAGGAAATGATTAAGGATCAGATATAAACTTCAAGGCCATGTCTCTATGACCCACCCAGACATACCCAGTGTGTATTTCATCAATCCTCTGGTGCTTACCAAAGCCAAGCCAACTGACACTCTACTCTCACTGCTATGAAATGTGTATCTTCACTAGAATTCAAAATTTTTATGATTTTTTTCTTTCAAGGAAAAATTTATATGTGATAAAACACACCATTCTTCAATGCATATTTACTTGTATATACCTGTGCTGCCCAAGTCTACATCGTCCCTGGAAAGTTACCTCATGGCCCTTCCTTCACCACCTCCACTCCCAGAGCAAATTATTTTTGTTCTAAAACTTAATATAAATATAATTTAGTGCTACCCTGTCTCTTGTGTTTGGTTTTTTTTCACATATCAATGTTTTTCATAATAATCTGTCTCTGGGTTTATTTGTAGTTTCTTTTTATAGACTGCTGAATAGTGGCATTCCATTTTACCACAGTATGTTATTATATCCTTCTGTTGATAGACACCTGAACTCTTTCCATGTTTTAGCTAGCATAAGTAAATTTTTGTGAACATTTTTGTACAAGTCTGTTTGTGGGCACTGGCTTTCATTTATATTCGCTCAACATCTAAAACTAGAATTGTGGTCATAGATAGGTGTATGTTTAATTTTAGAAGAAATTGCCAGATTGTTTCCAAAGTAACTGTTTATAGTCTCACCAACAATTTATGATAGTTTCAGTCATTCCACATTTTCAGTGACATTTGGTGCTGTCTTTTTCATTCTGGTGGGTTTGTCAGTAAATTATGATCAAATATGCATTTTATTTGACCACTATGTTTAAACCATTTCATGTGCTTATTGCCATTCATGTATCTTCCTTTGTAAAGTGACTTTTAAAATTACGTTGCTATTTTTATATCGGTTTGTTTGTATTTTTATTGTTGAAGTGTAAAAGGTTTTTATACATATGATACTAGTATTTTATAAGCTATATGTTTGCCAAGTATTCCTTTCAATCTGTGGCTTGCTTACTTATTCTGTGAATAATGTGTTTTGATAAGCAGTAGTTTTAAATTTTGCGTTGTAATTTATCAGGGTGTCTTTTTTCTTTCATGAATTTTCTTCTCTGTATCTTGCTTTTTTTTTTTTTTTTTTTTTTTTTTTTTTTTTTTTTTTTTTTTTTTTTTTTTTTTTTTTTTTTTTTTTTTTTTTTTTTTTTTTTTTTTTTTTTTTTTTTTTTTTTTTTTTTTTTTTTTTTTTTTTTTTTTTTTTTTTTTTTGCGGCACCGGGGATTGAACTCACAACCTCGTACCTGCCAGACAGGCGCTTGAGCCACTGAGCCAAACTCCTGGCCCTGGTGTTTTGAAGCAGGGTCGCACTATGTAGCTCAGGCCGGCCTTGCGCTCGCGTTGTAGCCCAAGCCGGCCTGAAACTCACAACGTTCCGCCTACCTCAGCCTCCAGAGTGCTGGGATTAAAGGTGTGCACCACCACGCCCGGCTCTGTATCTTGCTTTAAAAGTACTTTTTCTCTAAGTTAGAAGTTATAGTGTATTAAAGTTTGCACTTTTATGTTTACATTTGATACATATTCAATTATTTATTTATTTGTGAAGCCAAGGTAATTATTGTCTTTGGGAACATTTGCTCTTATCCAATTCTGTTTGTAGACTTTCCTTTCCCTATTGAAATTCCTTAGTACTGATCTCAAATATTAGATGACCGTGTGTGTGCATCTATTTCCGGGCTCTACTCTGTCCTATGAATTGTCTTATTCTTTATGCTAGTTCCAAGTACACTGATAACTGTAGCTTTTCAGTAAATTTTCAGAGCATATGATGTAAGCTCTTCATCTTTTGTTTTTCTTTGCAAAATTGGTTTAGATATCCTATTTTCTATGAAACTCCACGCACATTTTAGGATTACCTTAGCAGTTTCTAAAAAAGCGTACAAGTGAATTATAAGACTACAAGAATATGTAGATACTATGACTCAATTTGGAAAGAATTCATATGAGCCTTCCAACCTATGAACATAAACTATCTCTCTACTTATACAGGTTTTTAATACCTTTCAGTAGTTTGTAGTTTAAAGGCCTTACATGTTGATTGACTCTTATTTTTAACTCTCATGATAGAACTAAATTTTTTTCCTCATATATATTTTTTGCTGAGATAGCCTGGTAACAGTGATACCCCAGGAGCATCAGTATAACTAAATGCCTAAGTCTCTGTTTCTAAATATCTTCCTCCCATAGTAAATTCTGAAGAAACAATTGTTTTTATTGCTGAGGTGGTAAAAATACAAAATGAGTTTGAAGTATCTTGTATGCCTAAATAAATAAAATGTTCCAAACAAAAGGATGCAGAAATGTCAAAGTGATACAGAAACAAACCCAAAAAGTTTCACAGTGGCAATAGCTGGAACTATTTGAACAACAAAATGACATAGTATTTGCTTATAATCCAAAGGAAAAGATATATACTTGACTGCATTATAATATAAGTAAATGGCCAAATAAATAAATGCGGTAGAATGGACAAATCTTCCTCATAGAAGAATTTCACATAGTACAGGTATGTTTTCCCTTCAAGGAAATGAAGATTACTTTCTCATAAATGTGATCTGTTCTTATTGAGTAACTTTCAAGCAGGAAAAATGGTAACATTCCGGTAAATTCTACCTTAACCAAGTGGTCAAGGTTTACATCACCAGTGATAAGTCATTGATACTGTTTGCCTGCCTCATGATGCCACATGATGGAAAGTGGACCTCGCCTTCATGATTTTCTTCCCAATAACCCTAGTCAGTCATGCAAAACACACCAGCACCCTGAAAGCTAGGGTCACTTTGAAAATATGTGGCAAATACTCCACAAGTGTGTCAGTGTTATGAAAAATAAGAGGAAACTGAGAAACAGTCACAGACTGGGGGAGATTAAAGTACCTGTTGATTGAGTGCGATGGGGTGCGCTGGATCTGTTCTTGGAGCAGAGACAGAAAAAACTAGAGGAAAAACTGGGACCCCAAATGAGTTGCTGGGATTTAGCTAATAGATATGCAGCAACAGTTGTTTTCTTGGTCGTGCCAGCCATGCTGCGGTAATGTTCGATGTTGACATGAGGGTCTGTTGTGGGAGGGGTATATAACAATTCTCTATATGATTTGTGTAAGTTTTCTGTAAATCTAAAATTATTATAAAATAGAAAGTTTTTTAAAAGGAGGAAAGTAAAAGATAATATGTAGGGGGATAGATCCTCTGCAGATAGGAAGGGGATCAAGAAATGGAGGGAGAGAGAAAGGGGAGGGAAGGAGGATGAAAAAGAGAGTTGGGATGTGTTGTATATATGCAACTCTACACAAAGAATCTAAGCATTGTACACTATGGACATGTACTAACAAAAATAAACAGGTAGCATGTACAAGAAGAAGGCCCAGTAGGAAAGCTACTATGGTTGAAGAAGGATCTCAGGGCCTGTGTCCTGACACCCCCTCTTCTCTTCATTTCTTTAACTTGCCCTCTCACTCCCAGGACCCCATACTTCTCAGCATGTTTTGAAAACTACAATACCGTCCTAAAGGATTAAATGGAAATTCCTTGACATGTCTTCTAGTACCTCCATGTTCTCATCTTTACATAGCTTTTATGTTCATAATCTGTTGACCCCCTTGCCACTTTATTTCCTTCATGTATTCTGAAGACAGTGTCTTTGCTCAAGCCAGCCATGGCCTTCTTGTTGATTGTGCAGGGACTGTTCTTTCAACTTGGAAGAGCATTCTCAAACTTACCCTTAAAATATTTTCAGAAATCATCTTAGAATTTAGCTCAGCAGTGATTCTTCTCTTGCAAGGCTCTAAGGGGTGGGACACATCTTGCAGTCTTTCCTATAGCAGCACAGAGACCTGCTTATTACCTGTATGCACACCTGTACGTTATGTGTCTGTTTCATCCTATGGTTCACTGGCTCCTCAGGAAGAGGTCATTCATCTCTGTATCAAGCTCAGTGCCTGGCACACAGTAGGTATTCAATAGTTATCAAATGAATGAATGAACATATGAATGAATTTACTAATCTATGTTATTTCCTTCCCTTGTGTAGCTTTTATTTGAATGTTACAAAGCAGCAAATTCAGAAATTAATAAGGAAGTTTTTCCCAGTTAACTTCAAAAAGAGAAAGATTGACTTTTCAAGAGTAAGTAGTAGTCTTAATTGAGGTATATGTACAGAAGATATGGAGGGTGGTTAGGATTTTTTTCTTTTAAGTGACACAGATTCTACATGGTGTGTACTTTATAGTAGATGAAATAGGTACTGTGGTGTTAGTTTTTCATTCTGCTGGTATTTGAAGTTGTCAGTAAAGCTCACTGCATACATTTATCTTCATTAGCCATCCAAGGTGGTGCTTTCTGAGGCGAGCACCCCAGCTATTCTCAGGCATTTTAATTTGCCAATTACTCTACCCATGGCTAAAAACAGATAGTGATTAGTTTCACATTTTGCTCACTGGGCAGTTTAATATTCTTGTCACCTTACATTGAGTTTTAAATGAGCAAAGCACAGAGAATGTCAAACATGTCTCTTAGGGGTGGGGTCATGGGTATAACCTGAATTGTTTCTAGATACAGATATTAAAGAACCTAGTTGACCAATAAGAGAACAAGATAATATGGCAAAAGTACATCAAGGAAAGTAGTGTGAGTATTTTGGCAGGGTGAGTAAAAAGCGTTACATGTATCTTTTGTCTATTGCAAAAGCACCATTTACTAGCATATGGAATCTGAGTGCTAGCTTGCTGGTTTAAATTACTACCATTTAGGAAAGAAAGAGAGAATTGTGTGATCCTTCTCAATAGCACTCAGTCTTAATAATTTTCTTTTTTGAGTATTCTAGGGCAATACAGGTCACTCAAAACAGAGAGCAAAATGTATCAATTTTTAACATACTGAATTTTTGCTACCTTATACTTTAGACAATTTCACTATTTCTAATGTTTTCTTTTCAAAGTTTTCATAGAAAGTAGGAAAGTTTCTTTTAGAAGAAATCCAAGACTGTAGTTTTTTCTGCTTTTTTTCTTAATTGCCTGGGAGTGAAGTTGACTCATTTATGGGACTTAATTTAGTGCCATTATTAGTAGAAAAGATTATTCATCATTTTAAGAAGGCATGGGAAAATGTCAGGCACACAGCATCCTAAACACAAACTTTGTTTGCTAGCCTCTTAAAGAATTTGTTTGCATATAATGTTGTTCACACCACTGATAAGAGAAAATGTATTTAATAACTACTCGGAATTAATGTGCTGTAGTATGCATGGCTGCCTAATTTAATTTATCTCTGATTAAGCTTATTATGTTTGAGATCACTTTACAGAAGAGACTTTTTTGCCAACTGTAAGCGTATTTGAATTGTAATATAAGTTAATAATGTGTGAAATAACCAGTGGTGCCTACTTCTAAATGTTAATTTTGCCAACAGACTTCTCAAGATCATTCATTGGCATTAGGTAATATCTTGCATACTCAGATCATTCATTAGCATTAGTTAATGCCAATGAATATCTTGCAAGAAGACCATGTATTGGAAAAAATATGAAAATTAACTATTCTGAAAGGTACCAACAAATGGAACAGTGGTGCTTTAATTCTGAAATCCAAAGAAGCCACTATATTATAAAAGTAATTTTAAAATCAATGATAGATTAGTCATATAACATGACATTTGAGATAGCGTGCACCTCTTGAATAATTTTGTTCTAAATGTTTTCCTTCAATATTAAATCGTCGTTTGATCTGATAAAGTAGGGAGCTTAAAGATTTTGCAGGGATCTATCTAGCGTCTGCCTCACATCTGGGTGATCATATCTCTCAGTGGGCCTAGCTCTGAGGAAAGGGGCCTTTCTGTGACTGTCCAGGGACTTATTCTGTGCATGATAAACCATTCTCTACATGATGGATATCCATTATGTTTATATTAAGCCAACTATATATCATTAGCTATCCCAATTCTTCTTTTTAATGTCTTCTAAGTGGTTATCACCAAAAAAGTTATTGGGTTAAATATGTTCTCTTGCTCAGCAGTTGATATATAGTTTGCATTGTACAGAATGTGAACCTTATTATGTGTATGCATATTTAAATTTAGTTATCTGATTGCTTTTTATCCTCAAACTACCTTATCCTCTCTGGAATACCTTGTTTAGTCCTCTAATTGAAATTCTACCCTGGCTCTCATCCTACTTACTAATTGTAGATTTCCTAATCACCTCAGGATATGGTCACAGGTTCTTTGAGCTAACCTCTGTAATTTAGTCAGTTTCATATATTCCACCATACGTCTTTAAAGGATCTCGAGTTCTAAATCTTCATGGCTCTACAGTGTCTAATGCAATTTCTTGTTTAAAAAAGTAGTATCAGTGTATGCTAATGATCAGAATATATGTCAGAACGGAGACATGATGGGAGAAACTTGCACAGCATGAACCATGTGAATAAATACAGACGAATTTAAAGGCAGTTTGTGATTTCTCACTTATTTCAAATGTAAACTTGAAATTTGCATTCAATATTTTATTTTATTTTATTTAATTATTATTTTTATTTAAGAGAAAAAAGACACGTGTAAGAAAGACAAAATGCAAAAGATGAAAACGAATGACAACAGAGAATCCAAAACAATAACATTATAGGTTTTCAAAACAAGATGATAGGAACTTGACAGTAGTTGCAATATTGCGTATTGTTACCTTCAACACGGTTGTTTACATTAACAGATACAGACATGCAAAATTGATCAAACCATGTGATTATTAATTGATCTTTCTTAATAACTAATACATTCAGCAGTATAGTCATTTTAGCTATCTTACATATACATATATACAGATTTATGTCTTTTTCCTTTTCCCTTCCTTCTTTCCTCCTTTTCCTTTTCCCAATTACTTTTGCTCTTTGAGCAGTTTGTTACCCTTACACAGTATTTATTGTAGATTTTGGATCATATATACTTTTCCAGTTTCTTACACTAGGGAGACAATACAGTATTTACACATGTGGGTTTGATTTATCTCACTTGTGAGTGTGGTTTCAAGTCGTGTCCATTTAGTTATAAAAGTCTCAATGCACTCTTTCTTGATAGCTGAGTAATACTCCATTGTATAAAAATACCACATCTTCTTTATCCATTCTTTGATTGATGGGCGCTTGGGTTGTTTCCAAGATCTGGCTATTACAAATTGGGTTGCTATAAACGTGGGTGCACAGATATCACTGTGGTATGATGTTTTCAATTCTTCTGGGAAGATGCCCAGAAGTGGGATAGCTGGGTTGAATGGGACCTCTAATCCTAGCTTCTTGAGGAATCTCCACACTGATTTCCACAGTGGTTGCACCAGTCTATACTCCCACCAACAGTGGAGAAGAGTCCTTTTTTCCCCACAGCCCCTCCAGCATTTGTTGTTGGTTGATTTTTTAATCTTGGCCATTCTTTCTGGAGTGAGATGGAATCTCAGTGTTGTTTTAATTTGCATTTCCCGAATGACCATTGATGTTGAACATTTTTTCGTATATTTATTTGCCATTTGTATTTCTTTCTCTGAGAAGTGTATATTCATCTCAGATGCCCGTTTTTGGATTGGGTCCTTGAATTTTAGGGGCTTGATTTCTTTTAATTCTTTATATATTTTATATAGAAGTCCTTTGTCTGATGGACAATTGGCTAAGATATTTTCCCAGTTTGTGGGTTTTCTTTTCACTCTGTTGGAGATTTCCTTTGACATGCAAAAACTTTTTAGTAAGATGAGATCCCAGTTGTTGGATTTTGTTCATCTTTGCCTACTCCTATATCATCAAGATTTTTACCTGCTTTGTCTTCTAGCAAGTTTAGTGTCTCTTTTACTATTCAGATCTTTGATCCATTTTGACTTTATTTTAATACATGGTAATAGACATGGATCTAGTTTTAGTTTATGGCATATAGAAAGTCAGTTTTTCTAGCACCATTTGTTAAAGAAGCTATCTTTCTTCCAATGTACATGTTTGGCCCCTTTGTCAAAGATGAGGTGGCTAAGTGTGTTTGTAGTTGTGGCTGTATCTTCTAATGTATTCCACTGATCTTCAGGTCTGTTTTGATTCCAGTACCATGCTGATTTTATCACAGTAGCTTTGTAGTATAGTTTCAAGTCGGGGATTGTGATGCCTCCTGCCTTCCCTTTGTTGCCCAGAATTGCCTTTGCTATTCTAGGTGTTTTCTGGTTCCAGATGAATTTCAGGAATGCTTTCTCTAGCTCTGTGATGTAGACAAGTGGTATTTTGATTGGGATTGCATTAAATCTATATAACAATTTTGGGAGAATGGCCGTTTTCATCATGTTTGTTCTTCCTATCTGCATTCAGTATTTTAAAAGTGAGAAGTTATAAGACATATTTCTCCTTGCTTTGAATAGCTTTTGCTACACCTGCAGTTTGAATCTTGATGGATATAGATTCAGCTGAGAACTTCCATCATACCTGCTACTGACAGGGACTACTTTCAAGTCTATTAAATCAGGGAGTCATATTATTTTTCAACAGCTAGTAAAAACTCAGAAATGAGATTCACTGATATAAAGAAAATGCAAAGATCATTAAACCCATTCATCCACCTGGTGTTTGATTGCTGTATATGGCCAGTTAGCAGTGAGAGAAGAGTACTTCTAATAAGGGGCTTGAAATAACAACTGTCTGATAGTGATACCCATGCTACATTCAGTTCTTCTCTCAAACTGCCACCTAAAGTGACCACTGTCTCAATTTGCAAGGGACTGTCCCAATTTTAACACAAAAGTCCTACAATGTGGGACATCCCACAGTGCTGGACAAATCAGGACCGTTGTTCACCCTACTGCCAACTCATTTGTTTTGGGTAATATTGTAGATTTGTTAATTTAATAAATTTTCTTTTGAGAAGAAGGGAAATTGTGTTTTTGGGGGCAGACTTTTTAAATGAAAAGATATAAATAATTTGAACATTTAAAAAATTTAACAGTCTCGAAGGAAAAGAAAGGTACCAAGGGACAAAAGGAAAATATTGTAAGTTTTCATAGTTTCAGCACTTAAAGTAAAGGAGGGGCTTTATGGCTTATAGTAAAAGAATATAAAAATATTCATTCACTTTTACCTTTGTTATATAGATAAATTAAGAATTTTTTTGTATTATAAGAAGGCATTAAGAGAAAAGTTCTATATAATCTACTAAACTATAAAGTCCTTGAGGATACTTTTACAAATGAAAAAAGTCTTACCGGAGATTGCATGGAAAGTTACTGCCAACTGGCATCTATCTTCTACATCTTTTCTGGTAGAATCTTTGAAGTCTTTTTTCTTCTATGCATTCTTTTTTTCCCAGAAACATTTGCCACAGTCCCTTCCTTTTATATAAAAGTAAATGTCAATAGATTGATGGGAAAAGTAAAAGTATTTCACTAACAAAAATAAGTCTAACCGTTTAATATATAATGGCAGAATGAAAAATTGTTCATCACAAATTTTCATTAGAGTTGTACTGTGATGTCACAGAATAGTCCTGCAACCTAAGGATTAACTTATCCCACAGTTACTTTCTGTGTAGGTCACATTGATCACTGAGCATACAGTCTGATTGCTACATGCTTGATTCATTTCATTCATTGATTGCCAAAGTTGCCAGATGCATCCCAGCAATCTGATTGTCTTCATAACCAAATCAAATCAACTATGCAGCAGTTCAGCCAGCGGTTTGGCGTTCAGTTGTCTTAGATATGGATGGTGATATACAGAGATGAGATATTTATACTTGGAAATACTTAGTTTCATTAAACTCATGATAAATTTTTCTCATCTCTAACTTATGTGCTACTATAAGAGGAAGCATCAATAAAACATTTTAATGTTTTCCCTTTCTTTCTTAATAAAAACACTTAGTTACAGTTGTAAACTCACAAAAACATGTTATAATGGGAAGTTTCAAGGTAATTCATTCAGTCTCTTTCATAGTATACTAATAATTACTATCTGAAATGGATTTATGAATAAATTTGTATAATGCCAGCTAAAACAAAATCAAATGGAGATCTTAAGTATACCAAAATGTACTGTGGACCTTCCAGAATGACAGAGGAGGGCATGAGATGTGCAAGGCAGGCTTAAAAATTGTCTCATCTCTGATACCTCTTTTTCTGTCCATTTGGAGGAACTTCATCAGCTTTTTCATTTTCTAGTTATATTGGATCCAGAAAGGTTAAGAAACTGACCCAGTGTCAAATGCTTTCTTAAGTTCTTTGTTGAGGGCTCCTGTCACCACGTCCTTTCATATGCTCTCCCAATTGCCTGTAAAAGTTGCCCCTATCACTCTTCAGTGACTGGCTGACAAATGGCTTCCAGGTGACCAGCTTACCAGGGATGTGATTCCTAAAACTGAAATGAAAAACTCCTCTTTCCCTGTCTTCCTTTCTGTATTTAAAAAATTGATGTGCCTTTCACCTTGTATTGATTATTAGTTCAAACTTCTGAAGGCAAGATAATAGCGACATGCTATAAAAATAAATATATCAACTTCACTTTTTCTGATGCACCCTAGAAAATAAGAGATAATTAAGATGATTTTGGCAATAGTTTTCCTGAAAGTAGTTTTTAAATAGTTAGTAGTTGATTTGGGTAATGCATAAAGATCTCTGAGTAAACAAACTAGGCCAGAATGAAATATATAATAATAACATAGTTACGAAGTAAAATTGTAAGATTAGGAATTGCCAAATCAGACTGAGAACATGCTTTTATATTTGAGAAGTCTCACAAAATTTATAGAAAAGTATTTTTTAAAAAATCTATAAAGCAGAGACACAGCAAGTGAGAGAGATCAAACAGAAGATGCTAATAAACGAGATGTCAGCCAATTTTGAGAGTGCAGCACAGTGTTTGAGGAGCTGAGGCTGGATATAGGGAAAGAAATCAACCTACTGATCCACACTTTAGGACAACGTAGAGGCTTGGCTGGGTAAAAAGGGCAAGATTGGGAAAGATATGGCTGCAGATAGTTGCAGAGCCAGTAGTAATAGTGAAGCATGGTATATGGCACAGTTAGTTCCTGCTCCCTTTTCTTCCACTTACCATCATCCTTTCTTGAGGGCTTGAGTGATAGTCTGATATGCATGGATCATAGATGCTCCGAACTCAGGGACAAGGCCCAGTGGGTAGGTGAAGCTCCACAGAGTGAAGAGGTATTTCTCCTAGGCTGTTCCCCAACATAGCCACCAAGCACCTACAGCCAGCAACTGTCTCCTAGACAGAAGTTTGAAGAACCTTATCTGGAGTAAATAAATAGGCCAAAGAAATGACTTGACAGGCATTTAGCATCTCCATTGAGTGACTAGATTCTCAGCCCAGTCACTTTACCAGGAGGCCCACTAGGTAATAACTATATCCTGCCCCTATTCAAAGTTTTCTTTGGAAACTAGACTCATGGTTCCTAACTATAAATGAACCTTATACCTTATATATTTAATTTTATATTTTCCACATACAGATATGTGAATGTCATAAATATAAATGAATAGTGAGGGGTCACTATTATTTGATAATAGCCCTCAAAATAAAATATAAAATCAACTATAGTGACCGAAAAAGAGGTGAGGGAGATGATAGGAGAACTCAAAGAAAATATAGATATTTCATTAATCAAAAGAAAACTTTTGTGAAACCTATAATATCTTCCAAAAGAAGAGACACAATTATATACATGAAATAAAAAGAATGTTCTGTAGAAAAGAAACAGAAAATAAGAAGGTTTTTTTCTTTGCTTTTTATTTTGTTTTAGAGATGGGGTCTCACTGAGTTGTCTGGGCTGATCTTAAACTTGTGAGCTCAAGTGATTCTACCACCAGCACCTCCCAAGTAGCTGAAAACATAAGTATGTGTCACTGTACCTGCATATGAAGTTTTAAAAATGAGTAAGAATCATTCAGAGTTGAAAAGATAAACTCAAGTGAACATTCTAGAAAGTAGATTAATAGGCAAAGATGGCAGTGGGGGTTCAGTGGAGGTCAGAAAATCCATGAGGTTCAGCATTTTATCAGAGGAGCTCTGGAAAGAGAAAAGAGAAAAATTATAGAAAGAGCAGTGTCAAAAATATTAAAATATGAAATTTCTAAAGAGGACAACAGGCATTTCTAGATTTAGTAGGACCAGAACAATGGATAAGAAAAGATCTACATTAGGGTTCTTTACTATGAGATTTCAGAACTCTCAGATTAAAGAGATGGTCCCAAAGTCCTTGAGAAACCAAATAAGTCATACATAGAAGATCAAGAATACCAACAGCATCAGTCTTCTCAACTCCAAATCTGAACAGTCTGAGAGAAAATCCTATCTTACTTTGGATTCAGTCATAAGCTTAATGAGCATGAGTAAAAGACATTTTGAGACACAGAAGTTCTCAACAAATGTATCTTCCTTGTGCCTTTTCTCAAGAAGCTACTAGAGAATGTTCTTTAATATCGACAAAAATGAAGTGATAAATCAAGAAAGAAGAAACCATAGGATCTGAGAAACGGGGACTGCAACACAGGAGAGGTTCAGGTTATTTTGCAAGATGTTGAAAAGAATTCCCAGGACAACAGAGGTGCCCTGGAGAACTACTAAACCAATTAGGAGAGGAGGCTCTTCGAGTGAAAGCAGATCTGATAGATTAAGTGGTTGGGCCCAGTGTGTTAAAGTAGTCTTAACAGAGGTTTGTAGTTTCTTTGGCTAGTTTAGAAACAATTATTACAGCAAAGTAAGAAGAAAGAAAAAGAAAAAAGAAAAAAGAATCATGAATAACACTAGTAAAAACAAGATACTGAGCAAGATCAAAAGTATTCTCTTATATTGCTTGCCTCAGGAGTGAGCAAGATTATGTGATTATAATCATGTAAACAGAGAACACTGGTTTAATCCCAGATTGGTTTTTAACCCTCTGGAAAAGTGGGGGAAGAAGGCTTGCTGGGAGGTGGCGATGGTAGAAAAGCTTTAAATTTTCCTCATTTTGCAAGACAGTAAGATTTTAGATAATCTGTAAAAATTATAATTTAAGAAATACCAATAAACATACAGTATTTTAAATACGGGAAAACAAACATAAATGTTAAAAGTTGAAAGCGTTAGTCTCTCCACTTTGGAGCAGAGTAGGTTAGTGGTGCTGGGCAGTAAGTCTTTCTATGTCAGGCAGGACTATTAACCGAACTGAGAAAAAATTGGTTTAGCAAAATCCTTACCTGTATAGATAATTACTCATTATGGTAAGTAAATATCTTTCATAACAAAAGAAAAAATAGAAAGGAGAAAAAAGCAATTTCTTTGAGAAACAGAAAAGGTTGGTGGGGAATGGGGGTTTTATCATTTGCCTTTTTGAACTATGGCCATATACTACTTTGATAAATGCTGTTGCTTTTAAAAATTACTGGAATCAAAAATGAAAATAATAAAACCAAAGTGTATATTACTGATCCCCACCATGGTCCCCTTGTGCCACCTTCTATCCCTTGAACACTTCTCCATCTGTTTGTTTCTCAGCTCAGCTTTCTCTCTGAGGGATCTGTGAGGGTCTCCAAATGATAGTACCCTCACCCTTCATTTAATTCCTATTATATTGCCTTTGCCAACACTCATGGCTTTGGTTCACAGTTGTTTTTTCACTTGTCCTATTTTTATAAAAATTCAGGAAGATGACAGGGCAGAAACTGTATTGCACTGCTGTTTGTTACTTTTGCAGTGCCTGGCAGAGTGCTGACAAATTGCAGGTACTGCCTCAGATATTAATTAAATGAATAAACTAATCTGTCATTAAATCTGAAATCTGTTCAGTCATATGGCCCAGTGCTAAACATCTGTATCTGCATAAATAAATATTACCAGAAACTAAAGATTTTTTTGTTTATGTTTTAAGGCAGCTTGTGTGTCTTTCTTCTAAGGAAAGAGATCACACACACACCCTAGAGGATAAACTGTTCTAGAAAAATTTTACTTACGCTTCCTTTGTAAGGAGCATGGAAAACATGTCGTCTTGAAGGCTGGCATTTTTGCTTGACTGTGTTGGAGTGAAGGTACCCTGGCACTGAGGAAAATGATACATGCAAGGTGTCACCTAGACTTCCAGGTGGAGAAGCTCTAGGCATCGCCTTGAATCTGGTGGAAAGTACCACCACCTACAATGTGGCAGGAAAAGGAAAACCTTCTCCTGAGGCCACAACACTAGTACAAAAAATGAAGTTTACAAATTCTCAATGTTGTAGCAAGGTCAACTAGATGTAAAGAGTAGCACAGCAAGGACTTGAATTTATAGCTTTTCTCAGTGAATTTAAAAGTCCTTTTCTGTTTAACCAGGCTTGTGTACAATGAACACCATATCTCTTGATAACCCCTCAAATGATCACCTGACAAACTATAACAGAATTAATCTCAAACATCCACTGTGGAAATAACAAAGTTCCCAGTACTGCTATAGTGTTTTAGAACAGTGGAGTACCATGGTTCCTTTACAAGGATGAGTTAGATCTGCTAACTCCTGGCATAGTGAGTCTTCAGTGCATACTGTTTAAGGAAAAAGGAGTATGGAGTAAGATGACCTCTTTCATGGCTTTACTCAAATACCAAATTTTCTTAATTGCTGTATTTATAATTGCAAAAATCCCCTTTTCTCCCCTGGCTTTTGTTCCATTAACATTTATCGCTATCCCTATATGAGGTAGTGTATAATATACCTGTTTGCTTGTGACCTATATGCTTTACTGGAATGTAAGGTATGTAAGGGATTTTGTCTGTTTTTTTTTTTTTTTAAAGAGAATAAAACCAAGCAAAACGAAACAGAGCAAAGCCAATCAAAACAAACCAGTGTAACAGAGGACTTCAGAACAATACAAAATCAATAATGGTTACCACAATGCCTCTTGTTGTCTTCAAAATAACTGTAGATAACTTCAGACATATTAAAAATCAAACAAAACAGAGGAGAATAGAACCAATAAAAACAAAACAATGAATGCAATAAAGGACTCAAAACAAGACAATAGTAAATCCAAAATGGCTACCACAGTGTATCTTGCTATCTTTGAAATAACTGCCCATGCCATCGGATATAACAAACAAACAAAACATAGCAGAATAAAACCCAACCTAACAGAACAATGAAAATGATACAAGACTTCAAAACAAGATATTAGGGAATTAACAATGGCTACCACCTTCAGAAGGAGATCGCCATAAATGTCGTACTGTGTACTGTGATTCTCTGAATAGATGATCAGACCACTGGCCCTAGACCTGCAAAGTCAGTAAAACACCAAAACACCACAAGCATCAAATTACATTTCACCTCAATAGCTATGGTTGCAGCCTGTTTCTCCAGATCAGCCGGTTGCTCATAGGATAGTGGCTCTTCTTGTCTTCCACCCTGCACGCTGGAAGGGGCTGGGTTCTGGCTTTCCCTGCAGTGGTGGCCTGCACATGGCGCTGATTCACAAGGAGAGCTTGCTTCTTGTTGACTTCTTGGTCTCTTTCCCCTGCAGTCCATGAATGTCACTGACTGATGGGAAAAGGCTAAGGTTTGGCTGTCCCCCTGGTGGTGGCAGCCCATGTACAGCACTGGTTTGCAGGGAGGGCTTGCTTTCTTGTTGACTTCTTGTTCTCTTCCCCTGCAGTCCGCAAATCTTGCCTGTTTTATTTACTCCTTTTTCCCCAGTTCCTTGGGATGACTAAATGAATTAATTTGCATGATGTTTTTATTTGCATAGAATAGTTCTGGAAGGCTCAGATAGTTATCTCTGAGCAGTAGAACCCTGGGACTAGAGGCATGTTTGAGGGAGCCTGTTACTGTGCATATATTAATGCATGCATGTATCCGTGTTTTAAATAAAGCATTAGTTCAACGGGGAATTCCATCGAAAGTGCTCTGGGAATGGCTTTGTTAAACCATCATTCTTTTTCATCAGTCTCTTTATTTGTGTTTCTGAGATAATGAAAATCATTCTGCATTTCTCTTGTTTTCTAGAAGACACGTAAATGGACTACTATTCAAGTCTCTGAATTTAACATTTTATGAATCCTTTACTAACAGAGACCTTTTGTTTTCCATCAGAATGTATATCTACACTTACTTTATGATGGAATAAAAATGGATTTTTAGACCAGAAATACTTAACATCTTCTAACTTTTAGATTGTGACATGTGCCACTTAACTACTCTGAGTCCCCATCTCCTTATTTGTGTAACTGGAATAAAATTTCCAATGAGTAGAGGATGCTATTCAAGGTAAACAAGCTCAAACATGTACACTCAGTGCCTCTCAGTGGCTGGCTCAAGAAAGCTTAATAAACAATTTGTCTTCTTGCAGAAGGTGGCCAGAGAGAAGACTCTTTCTGGTATTTGATCACTAATTTTTCAGAGAGCAGGCCCAACTTCACCAGAAAGTCGATTAGAAATGCAAATCTAAGCTTCTACCTGGTATAATGAATAAGAATCCATATTTTGTAAAATGCTGTGCCAAAGTAATCCCTATCCATGGTAAAGTTTTAAGAAATAGTCTTTACCACTCTTACAGTGATATCTCAGATGGCTATCTATTAATTATGGTACTTTTAATTTTTGTTTATTTGATGATTTTTACGTATCACAGCACCTTGAGAACTTAAGGAAGAATTGACCCTCCTAGGGTTACCTAGTTGCTAGTGATAGCAAGCAACTTGCTGGTGATTTTGCCTTTACTTCGAAAACCAGACAATTCTTGGTCTTGCTTCTTTTTATCAGCCTCCTGCAATCTAGAACAGTGTCTTCTTACCCTTAATCACCACAGAGCCAGGTATTGGATGACTAGTAAGCACCCTTATACCTCTAAGCCTGCTGAAATTATTCAAGCCAGCCAATCCTAAACCTATTTCCTGGCCTTCCCCATTCTTGCCCAGAGAAAACACAATAAAGACTCTTTCTGCATTTTCCTCTCACTCCCTTTGCTGACCAAACCTAGAACCTCTCCTGTGTGGCCCTGGATGAATGATAGGTCCCCTCCCCTTGGAAACTGTAAGTAACAAACTACAGTACCTTCTTAATGGCCATGCATCTTCTGATCTGTTGGCTTTATCATACCTAACAAAAATCTAAATCCCTGGTATATTTTAAAATAAGACTGCTGTTTCAAATTTTTGGTTGAACATTCCCTGCTACCCTCCTCAGTCCCTTCAAGTTGCAAATTTTAGGTTCATTTTTAGCAGTGTGAGGGTTCCCAGTAGAGTCAGATGTTCTGCTGAAACACTAGGAGTATGCTAAGCCCACTTCATCATTTAAACTTACTTTTAAATAAAGATGATCAAAGATATAAGGCTGTAAATCTGCTTAATGTAGTATGACTATGTTGAATGCCAATAATACTCCTTAAGCACAAGCTTTGAACACTTCAGAAAACTGTTAGTACAAATGATTAAGACCTCTAAAATAATGGAGCCATTTGAATTGAAACACACAGACTTATTTACAGTGTTCTAACATGTTGAGGAAACAAATGCAAACCTGCTATCCATACCCATTTATTTATTTTTCTTTGGCTTCTCAATGTGGTATATATGTTTTAGATAGAAATAACTCCTGCCTGTGAACAGCTATTTTGTCACCAAGTAGCTTCCCTTTCTATATTGCCACTTGACCCTTCTGTTTTGGAAAGAATCTTGATACGCAGAGCTGAGTTAGCCAATACTGAGGTTAACAGAAGCAAATATTAAAGGAACATAAAAATAAACTTTCTCTCTGTGACTCAAGGAGAAAACAATGGAAAGCAGCTATTTCAGAAATATTCCATGTTTGCAGATAAAGTGGTTTCTTCCTTATAAAAGTGGTTTTAAAATTTTATTAAGAAATTAAAACCTGGTTAGCAGTTTTAGATTAGAAATATTAGAAAATGAAATTTTCCACAAATTATTTTATTGACATCAGTTTAGTTCCCATAAAAAAATAAAACCAATGACCATGAAAAGAAAACTCAGGTAGCAGATACCAGGGTTTTGCCATCATACCTGGCCCTATCAGATTCTTCATTGCTTCCTGCATAAGATCCAAAATTTGGCTTGTAGCCTGCAAAATGACAACATCACCTGAAAGTATAGGCTTGTTTCTAATAGGTATTTTGTTTGATTACTCCCTGACCCTTTTTGAAGAAACCTAATTTGCCCAGGGGAATCTGGCACTGGAAAAGAGTGTTTGCATCTACTTAGGGAAATGTGTTTGAAATAGTGACTTATTTGAAACTGAGAAGAGAATGGAATGAAATGGGTATATGAGCCAGTTTGAGCAGGCAGAGAGCAACCTGGGCCTCCTAACTCTTATAAAAGAAACTCACTGCAAAAAGTTCGATGAGTCTGGATCAGGGAAGACCCATCACCTTTCAACAAACATTGTCTCTGTAGACTGTGTGCACAATTTTGACTCCAACAAATGCCCTAAGGCAAGCCACCTCTAGTCCAACTTGCACTTCTAAAATGGTGAGAATTTCAAGATTCAGCCCTGCAGATACCATTGTAGGAACTGCTGTCCAAGGTACGTGCTTGTTTTAAACTCAGTCATATCCGTTAGATGACTGCACAATGCTTGCTGGTAGTGAAGCAGCTGAGTTACAGTGCTTTCTTTGTTGCCAGGAGAATTGATGAGTATGTCGATGCCTGGTGGCCCAGAGAGAGGGCTTGACTCAGCCTCTTTCTCACTGACTGAACTAAAAATGAATCAGTAATCAAAAGTAGAGAGCTGATGTCTCCTCTGGAAGAATGAAGAATGAGTTGAAGCAAATATAAGAAAGTGGAGTACTACCACTGCCTGACTCTTCTCTGCTGCTGTTTTCTCTTTCTCCTGATTTTTTTTTCCTTTTGACTCTTCTGCCAATGAAGTATGTGTATCATTCATTTGTTTATAATCATAGTTTTAAGACTTGTCACTCTGAACTGAAAAAATGACAAGAAGGCACTTAAAATAAATTTTAAACCCTGTAGTTAGACTATCTTATGTCTTACTCTTTCTTGGCTACTTAGTAAAGAAAGAAAGATATTTAAGAAAAAAAAAAAAAAAAGAAACCATTGACCATATTTAAATTGGAATGGTTAGGCAAAAAACAGTCCCTTTTAGGTACAGTAATAATGAGAGTTTACTTTTTTAATTTAAATCTATCTTTGTACAATTAGCAACTTATTAAACGACCTTTCCTTCCAAGTCTGCAAGCAATTGCCTGTTCCCACTAATAAGAGAACATGTTTTACAAGGCTCATGTTGATTAATTGACAAATGCTGATAAAATCAAAGCAGTGCTAAAATACAGTACACCAACTACAGCATAAATTACATTTGTTCAATAATGTTTCAAGTAGCTATACATTTATGGTTTACCTTTCAATAAATATTACCATCTTAATTGAAACATCCATTGTGAAAATTTATCTCTGATGATGACTGTCAGGGACAGCAGCTGGGACGAAGCATTTCTATATCCTTATGGTGTTTAATTCAATTAAAAGCATTGATTGCCATAGATATTTTAAGGATGGATGCTCTACATTTTGAATGAAATCACAAATACATTTTAATATAATACTTTGAAAATCACATTCTCTTGATTTACCTTAGTATTCCCTGCATTTATGAAGCTTCAACTACTGAAATGAATGAATGAATGAATGAATGAATGTTCTAAACAAATAGCCTTACACAACTCACTAAGAGCATTGTATTATTAGCCCATTACTATCCAACTGTGATGGCAGCTATAATGGGCACCATGACGAGACCTATAGCTGGCTGTTTTGTGCTCATGTGTATTTCAGTTGTGGGAGACTCTTGACTGATTCCCACTTTAGTGTATGAATGAATAGCCATCTACAAGGGTGTCCTGCATCATGGGCCAAACCTAAAGGACTCCAGCAGATGCAGCAGGGGTAGATGAATGGGAAAGTACATTAGGGACTATCCACTAGGATTTCCTTCCTCTTCTGTTGTGCACCATACTATGCAGTAGAGTCTCACACTCTAGTGCTATAAGAATACTGTAGTATGTAGTTTTAGGTGTTTAACCAATCTCTCTCTTTCTCGTTCACAGTATTGAGGATTGAAAACAAGTCCTCACAAATAGACAAATGTTATGCCACTGAGCTACATCTGTAGTTCTTTTTATTTTTGTCTTTAGACATGATTTCATTAAGTTGCCCAGGTTTGCCTTGGATGTACAATCCTCCTGCCTTGGCTTCTTGAGTACCTAGCTTATAAGTATGCATCACCGTGCCTAAATAATCTCCTAATTTTATTTGTAACAGTTTTTTTTTTATCCTGAAGGAGCTTACATTATTCTGTCCTATCTATAAATATTTTCAATTTGTTATTTAAAAGATATTTAATATTTTCATTTAAGGTCATTGCAGTTTACAGACCTGGATTAACAGTGAGGTTTGACCAGAGGGCTGCGCAGAGACCATCTTGTTAGCCTATAGCCCTCATCATGGACATGAAGATCACTGAATAGGAATATAAGATATAATATAAGGAATGTAAGATGCGGGAGATACAAGAAATTTGGGACAGGTGAGAACTGAGCCAATTTAAGGATGTGGATTACAATCAAGGCAGATTGTACTGGCAAACCAAGGCTGAAGGGTGGACAGAAGTTGAATGGGGCTAGTAAATGGTAGAATTACAAGTGATTGGCTAGAAAGTAAGGACAGAAGAAGGACTAATGGTGGAGATCACAGAAAGGCAACTAGTTAGAAAAGATCATTGAAGTAAACAAGCATGTAAGTTGTTAAAGCAGTCAACCCTGACACCTTTTGGCATACTGAGAGACAAAGAGCTGCAGGGAAGGGTTCAACCAACAAAAGACTCTAGAATTGAAAACAGAGACAGTCCCTAGCCACTAAGAACTCAGGCCACAACAAGTACAATGTGCATCTAGTAATCTACGCCACAGCATCTGAGTGGAACTGGCAGTGTGAAGCAGGATTTTTGAGTTGGGGTTCATTTTGTTCTCTCAGCCAAGACAGCATCTGGAACCCAGTAGACATTCTACCAGTATTTCACCAGACTGACCTGGGTTCTGGGAGGAAGGCAGGTTGTAAAATGAGACAATTTTTATATGGCAATATAAAATGTTTAATTAAGTTGTGTGGCACTTAATGGAAAATAGATAAAAGCATAGGAGAGACACACAAGAAGCTGATTGATTCTTGTGGTGATATCTGCATTATCCTGGTCACTACATCAGTTTACTCCCTTGATTTCTTTCTGTGAGGTGACAGCAAGTGAGAAGAGGACCAAGCTGGTATGGAACCCAGAAAATTCTCAGAGTGTGTGGTCAGCTGTTAACCATATGGAGATGCTGTTCTTTGAGAAGAAAGAGTTGAAAAGTCGGGGGTGATTAAAAACCTGCTGAGGTTTATTTCTGCCAGAATCTCAGTGAGGTGCCTGCACTTGACCTTGGGGCTGACCTTACCCAGAGTCTCTTCTTATCTTCAGTCAGGAAGATGCTGTCCCTGACCTCCAGGCTGAGCCTCAGGAGGATCTTTTATGTTTGTGATGACAGCTGCCATCAAAAATGACAGGAAAGATTATCCTGTGGAGCCTTGATAAAAGTCCTGTTGTACTGGTGTTGTCCATCGCACATGAAAGTTGTGAAACGTGGTCTTTTAAAAAACATCCTACTTCCCCAAGCTGGGTCAGTGGGAAATAATAGATCTCTGGTTCCCTGTAAGCTGCCCACCAGCCTTCCTGAGCCTGAAGCCAGGAGCAGCCTGCATTGTTATTCCTCACTCTGTTCTCCTGGACCATGTTCCCTGTTTTGACACTAGATGGGGCATTGTTGTTATGACAGTGACTCTAAAAAAACTAAAATATATGAAATCCAAAGGAGGAAAACCTTTCCTTAGAATCAAAGAAAGTTGCAGCAGAAAACAGCTATGACTTATGTCTAATCCAAAACTTTATTTTCCATTTTCACCTAAGAAACTGTGACTAGCCCAAGTTCACCCTGAGTCAGTAGCAGACCCAGAACTGGAAGCTGGGACTCAACTCTGTTGAGCTTAGAACAATCCTGGCCCTGCCTCCAGCTGCACAGCTGCGAGGAACAAGTGCAGTGACCGGGGGTCAAAGGAGTGATCTTCTTTAATAAAGAGAGAAATGCAAGAGTTGCCTCTTCGAGGGTGTCTTCCTACTTAGATTCTTCCTATAGCTTGCTCTACAGATAGATTTCTTGAAGTAAAACTCAGCAGAATTGAAGCACTTCATTTTTTAATCTCTCTTATTATGTGCACATACATGTTTTTCAAAACACCAATATGAAAGTCTTAATTTCATAAAATGTGAATAAGCAAAATATAAGTTTTTAGGTAACTTAAATTTACCTTAAGTTTTTAACCTCACATCTAGTTAGCAGGTCACAGCGTGGCCTTTTTCTGGTCTCTGAAGGTAAATACCAGCCATTTTTGCTGCAACGTTAGAATCCTAGGAGTTTTGAGCCATGATCCCCCCAGCATTGGTCTAAAATGCAACAAAATACAAAGGATTTCCCAGCTCTCCTTTCCCTGTCTGGTGTGCCCACGGGGCTTTGTAATCAGTCCCCTTTCCCCCGCTCTGTATCAGAAGAGGCAAATAATGCAGACATGAATTCTGCAGCCACCTTCATCTCCACTCCCCCTGCTGCTGGGATATAATAGCTAAATGAAAAGGGGTCCGTCTCTTCTGTTGGCAGGTCCCAGGACAGGACATGAACCTTAGAGACTGGTTTTTTTTTAGCAGATGCTCTTTCTTAAGAAGATTTCTGTAACTTATATCTTAAGCAGACTGAAAAGAGATGAAGTTGCAGCGTGCTTTTCCTCAGGTAGCAATCCTCACTCCCAGGCCTCTGGCACCAGTGTGCCTCTGGATTCCATTACTATAGCATTCTCTGTTTTTCTGTGTCTGCAAAGGCACTTAAATCCTCTCACTCTTACTATAACAATTTTCCTAATCATTCAGAGTTTCTAGGCAAAGGGCAGACTAGTGAGAAAAAAATCATCTGGAGTGAGATTTTTATTTTATGTTACACAGTGAAAACTTAAAAATTTTAAAGAAAAATAGTTTAAAAAGTCTAATTTGAAGCTGTCCTGTGTGAGTATGTTTGTTTACCCTGCTTGGAATGCCTCTCCTCTGCTTGATCTAATCCCATTCATCCTTTATTACTCAACTCACATATCACCTCCTTGGTTGATCTTCTACCCTCCCAGTGCCCATCTTTCCATCTAGAATCCTTGCTCTTTATCTTGTGCTGCCAGAGTATCTTACTCCGCTAATAGAGTATCACATTTCTCTCCAATGCTGTATGTCACTGCCAGCCATGTATATACAAAGTCCACCAAAAAATTGTATACACACTTCAGGGAGAGAAAGACTTAAATAAATATTAAATAATAAATTTATTGAGCCATCATAAAATTAATACAGATTACCTTTGGCATCTACAATTATAAGAGCTGCTGAAAGTAGTGAGCTTTAGCTTCCAGGCATTTATTAGCACGGCAAATTGCTAGTTAGGTAATCTTGGTCATTGAGATTGCTGCACATGCATTTTCAATTTTTCCTCTAAGAGCCAGCAGTGTAGTGGGTTTTCTGCCATACTTTCTAGGATTCTCTGTGTGAGGGTAACATCTGTTGAAAAAGCATCCTTTCCTCTAGATAGAGATAGAGATACAGAAATAGGGACAGGGACAGGGACAGATATTCTGCCAATCATTTGGGGACAAAGGGACAGTGGACAGCACCTAACTGATCCTGCATCATCTGTGCAGAGCCTAGTGCACTGGGAGTTTTATACATATTTATAGGGTTAGGATCAAATTATATCAACACCACCTCCTTTAACGTAAGGGTTCTGAGCTTTTGGAAGATGTATCAAGGAAAAGTATAATTTAAATTCAAAGTCTTCTGAAATTTCCTGAAGACTTACATTTTTTATATCTTTATTTTTAATATGAAAATATTGTGTAAAACAAGACATATATAGCCAGTGTATGGGAGTACTGGTTGTTTATTTGCTCCCTGCATTTGAACTGGACAGAATTTCTGTCAGAGATTCACTTTGCTTTAAGCAAAAGAGGTACACTGGAAAAGTCGTCTATAAACCTAGCATCTACAAATCAAATTACATATTAAAATACACTAATGGAGCTTCTTAAAAAATACTTTTCCAAGTGAAGAATACTTACACAGAAAGAATAATTTCTGAAGTTGTCAGAGACTTTGCCTTTTATAGAGCAGGATTTTCCTAGGATGCTAAAGGCACTCCTGTATTCCAGCCAAAATTCTCCTGGAATTAATTTCATACTTTTACATAGTATATTTAAAACACTGTACTTATTCCTAAGAAGATTTTTAATGTATATAACAGATATCCTTGGCTTACTAAAATTAATAGTTCCTCTCACTGTCATAAAATTGGTATTATGTATTGCTTCTAATTCAGTTAATAAAAGTCACCTGGAAGAGCATTTAACAATTTTAACACAAGTCTTATTTGAAGGAATCAGTATACCATACTCTTGATTTGCAAGAACTGCTGCTAATGTGATCTTTGTGCAGATTCAGGATATAGAAAATGACTCCAGACATAAATCTCAGCAAGATACACATTGTCCAAAAGACTCAAAATATTGTGTCTGGATTGGAGTTTTATATGAATTTTAATTAAATATTTTCATTTTATTTTTTTCCTTGATTGACCAAAATAGACTAGGAGAGATCTATGAAATAGAGTGTGGATTTGGGGATATTGTTACTGCAGCTGACAAGAAACGAGTCAATCCACGGATGTCCCTGTTCATTCAGGATGCAGGATCACAGCTGCTTCTTCTATTTCCTGGTGGTGGGGATAGCAGAGGTCTTTTAATAATGCATTTCACTGAGTTGAAAAACAATATTCTTGGCTCTGGAACTACATATTAAACACATCCTCAGCATATATCATCTGAGAAGGCTAGTGCTTTTAGAGGGACGTTCCTCTGTGCATGAATAAAACACTCCAATGTTGACCTTTTCCAGTAAACAATACTAGAAATGTTGAGTACTTTTAAATTTCAAATGGCAGCTTTTAAAATGTGTTTTCATTTTCATGGACAGCTGAGACCTGCCTACACTAATACCCTGCTAATCTGAGGTCACAGAAAAAGCTCGAGAATCATTTGGACTCGGGGCATCTATGCTTGGCTTAACTCCATGTGCAGAGGCTCTGGGGCCCTGTTCTGTTGGATTCTCACCTCATCCAAGCATTTTAATTTCTCAGGAGATCTTTCCAGTGTCTGAGCATCACATTTGGGTCAGCATATATGCCTCACCCAATTATAATTAGGTATAAAGTTAATCTTTATTAGAAATTTATTTTAAATGTAGATATTCCCCCTCCTACTTCTGCCTTTTAAAAAATGTTTTTATTCTTTGTGTCTCTTCTCACCACTAAAATATCTGAAGAGAAAAGGCTTAATTTCATTTTGGGAACCCCTCCAAGTATTATTGCACGTCCTTGGGAATCACAACACACAGAGTCCCATAGCTGGCTGGAGATTGTAATTACCCAAAGGTGACTGCCACCAGCAAGCCCGCAGTCCTGCTCCAGGGCAGGGAGGTTCTAGGACGGGGTCTCCAGGTACAAGAACTCCACCAGACCACTGGATTAAAAACTAAAATCTGCTCAGAGGCAGACTTCTTGCTGGAACACGTAGTAGTCACCCAGTGTTAGTAAATGTGCTCATGTAGCAGGCAGCCCAGGTTAGTAAATGTACTCGTGTAGCAGGCACCCCGGGCTAGTAAATGTGCTCGGAGGTTAGTCTTATTTCCTCCCTTCTTGTACCCTTTCTCTTTGTTTTGCTTCTGTTGACTGTCATCTTTCCTGTTTAGCCAAAGGAAGTAAGCATGATCATTCTGATAATTGAAACTAAGGTACTGAGTTAGAAAAACATACAGCCCTTTTAAGAAATATCATTTGTATATTAAGCCTCCATTACACTTCGTGTAATGTTCTTTTCAATTAACTAACCGGTGTTAATAGAAAATCTTTTCACAATTATAACTGTTAAGGGCAATTTCCAAATAATAAAAATAAGCTTGCACTATAGAGTTTAGTGAATATCCAATACATAATATGTTATCATTCTGATTTCTTAAGCCTGTATTTATATATCTGGTAATGTGTAATGATGAGTGATCTTAAGAATGATGATTTGACTATAGAAAGTAGTAGCTTTTTGGTCTGTTATGACTGTGACAATTTTGAAGAATACTGGTTATTTTGTAAACCGTCTTTGATTTGGATTTGTCTGATGTTCTCTCATGATTAAATTATGTAATTTTGGTAAAAATATTACAGAGATATATCATCTAGGTGTGTCTTATTTCTGCATTCATGATCTGTTTAATATATCAATTGGAACAGTATTTTCCTTAGCCAATTTATATCATTAATCAGAACATAGTATCCTTTCATCATTCTGATGATGGTGATTGATAATATTTTGTCCAAAAATATACCCTTATAAGTGTAACAGACATTTTCACCTGGATAAAGTGATACTTTAGTGATTTTTATTATAATTAAGACTGTTTATTATATTTCTGTTTTAGACATTATGTAAAGTTTCTCTGGATTTTAGCTTTCTGCTCTATAAATTAGCACTTTTGTGAGAATAAGATGAGAGGACATATGTGAAAGTGCTAGCAGATAATAAGTGCTTGGCAATTTTTAGATAAACTGCAATTCTGATTTTGATAATTATTTTGTGTGAAAAAGCACCTCACATTCAGTCTTGGGACAGTAAAAGAAAGTCAAGAGTAAGTTAAATACATTAGTAAGCACTGTTATCCAATGTTTAACTCTATCGATGAGATTTTATGAGCACGTTGATAATCACAACAGTTTTTTTTTTTTTTTTTTTAACATTTCTGACTCTTGAAGGTAGTCACCAGTGCTGGTTGGTTTTGATTGTCACCTTTATTAGCTTCAGGTATGTTTAGAGGTTTAGGAGAGCACACTTTTGTGAGTATGTGAGTGGGGTATGAGCATGACCTTGAGGAATCTATGTGGTCCCTTAGTCCCTTCCTCACAAGCATTTTGTCCCCACTCTTCCCATTTTTTAATAGCCTCACTAGATTGCCCATCAGATCTTCTGCTAACTCATCTTTTTCATGAAATCAGTTGTTTTGTATCTAATCATTAGACTTGATCACTAAATATAAATGATAGAAAAGCCCCAGATTTGTCAGGCCTGCAATTAAGGCTTCTTAGATCTAAACAAGGGACATAAATAGGATTTTAAATTCTATTTCTTAGGTTAAACACTTGTTCCTGTTTCATTCTTTTAATAGTGTGTACATATGTTTAATTTGATATTTTGATGTGTGTCTCATAACATAAATATTTCAAAGTTAAAAATATATAAATGTCTTATTCATTACTGTTCTTTTTAATGATTTTTGAACCCATTTTCGGAGTCTGTAATACTCATGGACAGATCTATAAGCATGCTGAAAGTGATGCATTGTGACCTAAATTTGTCACAAGAAAAATCTGGTAAATTTATTCATGGAACAATTGTGTTTTTGCTAGCTAACTGCTGAATATACAATAGCAGAAGAAAAGAAACAGAATGCCTGCCTGCATGAAACTTCAGTTTAGTAGGAGAAATAAATGTTGAGAAAAAAAGTAAATGGATAAAAAGCTTTATTTATAAATACAAAAAATTATGAAGTTAGAGTACAAGTTGCAATAAGAAAGATCATCAAAATAAAAAAATATAAGGACAAGACCTGGAAGTGATGGCACATACCTGTATTCCCAACACTCTGGAAGCTGAGGAAGGAGAATTGCAAGTTCAATGCCAGCCTGGATAATTTATCAATTTATTGAGACCATATCTCAAAAAAGCAAGTATATGAGTGGGGTGGGGTGGTGACTGGGGATGTGAAGACCCCGAGTTCAATCCTTAAGTGCTGAGTTCCAAAAAAGAGAAGGAGGAGGAAGATAGGTAGAGGAAGAAAAAGAGAAAGAAGGAGAAAAAGAGAAAGGGGACCCGCAGGAAGAGGAAGAGGAGAAAAGGAGAAGAAGCAGGAATGCTGCAACATCATATCCATGGACACTTAAGACTGGGAGATCTAAAGCCGGGCGTGGTGGCGCACGCCTTTAATTCCAGCACTCAGGAGGCTGAGGTAGGCGGACTGTTGTGAGTTCGAGGCCGGCTTGGGCTACAACGCGAGCGCAAGGCCGGCCTGAGCTACATAGTGCGACCCTGCCTCAAAAAACCAGGACCCGGAGATTGGCTCAGTGCCTTAAGCGCCTGCCCTGGCAGGCGCGAGGTTGTGAGTTCAATCCCCGGTGCCGCCAAAAAAAAAAAAAAAGACTGGGAGATCTGAAAGTCCGCCTCGCAAAATTCCTACGCAGTATTACACTGTTGCATAAAGAAGTTCAAACAGCTTCTTCTTGAAAAACTTCAAGGAGCCTTCTCTGTTTTCTTCTAATTGGTTTATAGAATTGTTATTTATTAACCACATGCTACAGTGGCTATCAAAGTTTGGTGCCTATCAGAATTCCCTTTGGAGCTGTTTTAAGAAACATTTGGACCTCATAGGAGATCCACTACACCAAAATCTGCAGGTGGAGACAAGGCATATGTATTTGTAAAACGCTGCCCAAGTGGTCTCAGTAACCATCAAATGTTGAGAATCTGTGTGCCAGGCACATGGACCAGGTTTGTGGCTCAGAGAGAAGCAGGTAGACACCTGGGAAACACATGTGCTCTTGAATATTATGTAAGTTTAGTGTTAAAGCAGCTGATTGCTCTTTAGAAGCCTCATGTTTGTTCCTGAAATAAACTAGTCCTTTACCTGTTTTGTGCTTTGACTTGTGTCTCATTTTTATCCACCAGGCCCCTGAGCAAGGAACCTGGAAAGAGTTGTTAAATACTACCTTTCTTGCACCATCCCGTTGGGCACATAGCTCCTTTTCCCTCCATGTTCCAGTTGCTGCCCAAGTTCATCTGTTCTAACTCCAGAACCTCTCTCAAGCCTATTCTCTATTTTCTTCCCACATCTACTGCCAGTGTCTCCTGCTTGGGCTCTAATAATCACCTCCAAAACGGTGGGCCCTCCCGCTGTAAAGCCCATCCTGCACATCACTGTAAGAATTACCATCTTAATTACAATCTTTATCCTGTCATTCCCAATTTAAAATACTCTATTAAGTCCTCATTACTGTGGGAATAAAACTTCTTAGCATGGCCTGTGTTTTCAGCATCATTCTCCACCATTTGCACCCTAAACTCCAGCCAAACAGAAACACTCACTTTCTGTACTATGCTACATGCTTTTCACACCTAAGTGCTTTTCATCATACTGTTGCCAATGCCTGAAGCACCTTTTAATTATTTGTAGTCCCCTCCCAACCACCAACTTTAACTTTCATTCATCCTTTGAGAAGATCTAAAATCATCATCACTAGCAAAGTTAATTGATTCTTCCTCTGTGTTGTTTCTATCAACCTGTGTTTTAATTAACTTACCCACTTATCTGCACACCTGCCTGTGTACTGACTAGCTATCTGGTCCTTACCTTGGAGTAAATGTATTGTTAGCCTAGAATTTAAAATGGTACTGCAGAATGGTCATTAAATATTCACTGAATGAATGGAAAATGGGGTGAATAAACAGCACACTGTAAATCCCACCTACTGGTCCTCATCCCTTTCTTAGAAGTATTTCTTAACTAATCTAGTCCGTATTTTCTATTTGCTTGTTATCCAGTATAGTATAGGTCACTTTGTTATCTTTATCCCCAGGCAGTATATCATCATCTTAAAACTGGCACCAACTCTTTAGAATTTCAGTAGAGATAATACCCCATTTCCAAAGTTGCACTAATTTCCGAAGATCAAATTATTGACTTATTGACCCTGGTAAACTTGCTACAAACTCAAGTTTTTAAGAGAAGAAAGTGGGAAGCATTTAATCTAGTGTCAAATTACATTGGTTCCAAGATTAGGACTTGTCCTGGTTTGTTCTAAGAATGTCCTCCACCTCATTGCTCCCACCCCCACTTCCAGCTAAAATCCCATGCTTACATTTATTCTACCCTTACCAATTAATGGATGATTTTGCTTGCAGGGAAAACTCATAAAACGAGAATTGAACAATTCTGCCCTGCTTACTGTTTATTGTTAATGGTGTTCACCACATGCATTGCCATTTTTCCTTGTTCTTCCTCTCAGATATTTTAAAAAGATGTTTTATGTACTACCTTTAGCATTTGCTTCAAGATATTTGATCCCATTTCTTCTGGATTTAGGCCTCTCCTCTGTTCTAAGACTTGTTCCCACACATTTGTGATTGCCTTTGCTTCTGTTTCTTCATCTCCATCTATTACCTATCCTTTTGGAATCTTAATTCATCAGAGAAGTTCTTATGAAGACTGATTTCTATAGTGTTATCCCTTTTTCTTTTACTGGGGTTGTAATTATCTAATTATATAATTAAAATTTTATTTTTATAACATATTCATCAGAACTGTTAAGTGTACATATCATACTTATATTTCTCTAAACTTTAAAGTATTTTTTGTTCATCAATAGAGTAGACCCAATTAGAATTAATGTTCTCTATCCTTGCATTATGAACTCTAGACTGTATAGGCACTTTCTTCTAAGAGTCTTGTCATCTTCATATTGTTACTGACTGTTTTTGCAGATAGTCAGCGTAAAGGCTACTATATAGTTCCTCCCTGTCACTAAAGGTTGTGAACAGAGTTTGGGCATTTCTGTGCCAGTTTAATTAAAGCATTGTAAATCTGCTCTCTATGACTTGCAGCCCTCTCACAATATATAATATTTTGTGTATTGTTTTAGTCTCTTGGTTATTGAATTCTGGAGATTCCTTTTTTATACTGTAAAGAAACATGCTTTATTTTCTTTCTCCTAAAATAATCTCTTTTATTCTTTGTACGGTAAACCCTAGTTTTAGCATTTCATGAGTTGGTAAGTGCATGTTTATATTGTCAAGACTTCCCTAATCTTTTCAGGTTCTTATAAAGAGGCTCGCTTTAGTTTTCTAGTTGATAAACCAGCATCTTTATGTAGAAAAACATTGTACTTAGGAAACACGAGTTTAAATCCCTTGATATTTTTCTCAAAGCAACATTTTAAAGAATAAAACTACCATTGTCATTATATATGTACAGAGACCAATATCATCTAAATAACTTCACCAAAATTTAAAATAGAGAGGCAACTCTGTCCTTTCGGAGCCTCCAGTGCTTTCTGGGGATTTCACACATTGTGTTCCCCTTCCCTGCCTCAGCTGCCTGCCCACTTCCCCCACCCCCTCTCTTTCACTGAGTTTTTTTCATCCTTTGAGACTCGGCCCATATTCTGCTCCTTGTGGTGTTTCCCTGATACCTTAGATAAAAATAGCATCTTTCATCTCTCTGAACTGCACAGTTCCACAATAAATGCTTCGCTTTAATATTTTCTGCTTCAGCATCAAGTGACTGATCTCCCTCTCCCACCGTATTATGGAGACCAACATTTTATGAGTGGAAGTAGCAAATAATTAGTAAGCAGAATTTTGATTCTTAACTACCATGTTAAAAAATGCTTGACAAAAGCTTCCAAAATTCCAACACTATATGGATACTTAGTCTGTTTTTAAAAACAGAAATACATAGGCGGTATAAGTATCATTATTTTTTGAAGCATGTGAGTCATAATTACCACCTATACATTTTAAAGTCTAGGCAAGGCATCATTTTTTTAATGAATGATATTAAAAAGAACCAAAAGATGGTTGCAGAGGTCAGGGCCACTAGAGTGGATAGATGGCAAGAGGCTCTCACCAGAAGAACCAGCTTCTCATGACCTCTTCTTTCTCACCTGTGTGTGGCAATGTCATTTGGGCTCATGAACTGGAGGGGGCAGTGCACATTATGCTGCAAAAGAGAATGTGTCCAAATGGCCAGCCTATGTTTTGCCTGCCAGACCATACTAACTCTTAACACTGTGCAGAGTCGGGCTAGAGGAGTTTCCCAACTGCAATGGGAGTCCTGTATTTCATGTTGCACTAGGCCATAGGCTTCCTGGCCAAAGCAGCATACTCCATCAAATGGCCCTTCAATTTCTCCTTTTAGAATAGCCACAATAGAAAATAAATGGTGACCAGACCCAGTGACCAGTCCAGTCCTTCTTATGAGTCTACGTGATGTGTGTAGGGTACTATGCTAAGAGGTTAATAAATTCAAATCACCCTTTCCCTCTAATTGTGTGAAAAACTAGTTGAAAAGGAAACCCAAATACATAAACATCCAAATAAATAAATAACCACACACACACACACACACACAAAAGTGGGACATGTTAAGGAAACATATAGAACAGTAGTGGTCAGAATGCAGCTGTGCCATCACTCAGAATACAAACCTAAGTTTTCCTGTATGTGTAGCATCAGAACATTTATATATTTATTTATATGTGACTCAGTAAATTAACCATTTTAGTGTTATTCTAAGCAATAATATCTGTGAAATTCTAGAATTTTCATTTAACATATTTCTTTCTAACATATATTAAGTCGATCTATATGAAACTGCCAATATTTGACCATTTTTTAAATCCACAGAAACATCATTTTCACATGGCTCAAAGCAAATATAACTATTAAAAATTAAAATAATGATTTTGAGATCCACATCAAGTTCTCTGACATACCACCCTTGGGGAACTCTGGAGTTTGGGGGAATAGGAATTGATCTTGTAAGGTATGTTAGAGGAGGGAGTCTTTGATGTAAGTCTGAACGGGGGGGCTCGGAGAAGTGAAGGAAGAGCGGGACTCACTGGGACAGCTGTGGCTGTGGTGTGTAGGAGGCAGAAGGTACCACCCATCAGGAAGGGAAACTGAATGGCTGGAGGGCGAGCTCTTGCCTCCTTTGATGTAAATTCTCAACCCTTGCATTTATGTGGGAAGCATGTTTTCAACGTGCATGATCACAGTTTTAAGACTTGTCTAGCAACTATTCTCTTAATGTTACTAATACCTAGAGCAGAGTCAGGCATTTCTGTCACAGAATGTATGGCTGTCACCTGCGTGACTGTGTTGGCAACAGCTCTGTAAAGTCCAGAGGCATGAATATGATTCCAAGAAGACAGCTGCATGGGCTATCAAATCCTAGTGAAGGCTCTGTCACCGAGGTTAGCAACTCACTGAGTAGAGACTTCCTCCAGTTCAATCTAGAAACTCCCTTGGCCATTCCCATGGACATCTGTATATCTTTCTGGTCCATTTCTACTGCTAAGTTTTTGGCCTGGGGCCTTTGTCCTTTCCAAGTGGAAGTAATAGGTAACCACCCAGTACATTCCTCTGAGCTTACTTACAAGAGTATATTAAAGGTCAGTTTCCCAGGATCACTTTTGGTGGCTGCTATACTCCTATCAGGCCCTAGCTTAGCCCTGCTGTAGATGTGTTCCAACAGAGAACAGCGAGACAGATGGTCAATGGGCCATGGAAATACATGAACTGTATCTTTTGAACAAAAAGAAAGCAACCGTCCTATACTACGTTGAAAATCAGTGTATGTGCTGCATTTTTAAAATTAGTTGTAATTTACAAAATTATGATCATGGTTTATTATTTCATTATATTTAAAAAGAATCTATAAGTGTGTATTTCTTTGTTTTTTAAAAAGACAGATGAGAGCAGTATGAAGTTCATAGCATCACTGTGGAAAAGGTACAGAAATTTCCAGTATACCTCCCACCCTCAGACATGTATGAACTCACCATTATCAGTTCTTTCACCAGAGGTACATTTGCTTTATGAACTGACATGGACACATCATCATCTAAACTGCATAACTACATATGTATATAGATTATTTATATATCTGCATATATATATATATATATATAAGAATTTATTGGTTTTTGGAGTATAACATTAGTTATTTGTATCTAGCACAAAGAAAAAAGCAGGGCTGTTCCCTTCAGTTAATAGTATCTGAACTGGAAAAAGAGAAAAAAAAAAGCTTGAGGGCCAAAGTTGAAGTCAACAATAATAACTATAAAAATAATCTCTAAATTAATCACGGGAGCTGAAATGGTGGTTAAATTACATACAGATCTTTAAGGATGTCAAAGTCATTTCATTTCTTCCAAATCCAGGGAAATTGTTCCTCCTGATGAAATTATATTTTATTTCCTTGATGATACAGTGAATTTCATGTGTTTGAGTCATCTTACCTTTTTATGTGTTTGGACTTTAACATGCAGCTTTTATTATTGTGTTATTATCTAGGTATTGTGAGGCTGGTGGATCATGAAACTACCTTAAAAGAGACAGTTCCTCAGTTACCAAGAGGAGAGGAGTACACACCATGCTATGCCAGTGGGCTAGGCAGACCATGGGTGACATTTACTGCGTCTCAGTGGGGAGAAAGTGTGAGGAATAGTGAGTGAGCAAGCTGTGGTTTACTCAGGAAAGCAGGTGGGTTTAGATGGGCTAGTTCGAATAGTTTAAGCAAGCTGTGGAGTAAAGGAAGGACTGCAGCCATTTGATTCAGGGCCCTGGAGTGATTAATGCAGAAAAATCTTGGCTTAGAATGTGAGTGTCCTGTAAAGGAGGTGGGTGATGGTAGGCTCCAGGTTAGTTAATCTGCATTTGAAGAGTGGCCTCCAGACAGTTGCTTGCTGTCTCTGGGAATTGGCCAGCTCTGGGAGGGCCAGTCTCTTTATTGCCTACAAGGTCCTAGATATCAAGTATCAGGAATACAGAAAAGAAAATGGTATTATCAACATAGTATGTATATGGATGCATACAGGCATCCGTGTATACACATCCACCACTATTAGTCAATGAATTTGCATGTGTGTGGGAGAAAGTGTTTATATATGCTAAGTACCAGGAACTACTTTGGCTGATACAGATTTAGCAAGAAAAACATTTAAAATTGTGTAAGATAAGTCTGCTCTTATGGAAGACTAATTTATCAAAGAAATAGCTACCTGCTGTATAACCTCTGACACTGAGAAATCCTATGGACAAAAACAAGACAGGTGGAAGGAAAAAGATATCACAAATTGTTATGTTAGATAGAAGGTAGTGAAGTCCTTCACTGGAGGACATCTTCCCACAGCAGGGATAGGTAAGGGAGTGAGCCATCTTACAGCATCTGGAGGGATCACGTGCATAGTCGCCAAGCGAAGATCATGCAGGTCATGCTTGGCAGGCTTTCAGAAGAGTAATAAACCCTGGTCTCCAGGAGAGGAGGAGCCAGTAGGAAATGAGATTGTGCAGGTACCCAGGAGCCTAACTGTGAAGAGCTTTAGAGACCATCTGAGATTGGTAGGAAGCTGTTTGTATGTGTCTATGGTGATGGACACTGAAGTCTTGTGAGGCCATCTGAAGATGAGAGTTAAACCTTAGTCTCAATGCAAACTAAGTAGCTATTACCCATTCTGTTTTCTCCACTGTTACATTCCTTATGATCATTTGAGATACCTTAGTTTGCAAGTGGAAAAGGTCATTATCTTTCTCCCCAAAGGTCTACACTTGAAAGTTATTTTTACAGTTTGAAACAAATCAAACAAATAAAAACTTCTCCCTATAGTGTGAAAGGACAGCTTTACATCATGACTGAAAATGACTTTCTGTGTCATTGAATTTTCTAGCTTTTACATGGCATTTTAATAAAACAGAATACAATTTTAAAAATTGCCACAGTTCTCTAAACCTTGGAGAAGAAATAAAGAGCAATGAACAACCAACAATTTGCTTTTATTTTCTATTAAATTGTAGTGTTTTTTGCATCAGTATCATTTACTGAATGTAAAGTAAAATCTACCCACACTGCACTTACTATAAGAGCGTCCACAAAGAAAACCTCATTTCAAATCTAATTGTGGACATTGTTCCTTCATTAAAAATTCATAGGGTTTGTGAATGTGTCACATAAGTACTGGCATCTCCATTATTTCCCCAGCTCTTTTCCCACTACCAGTTCTGATCAGAATTTTAAAACACCCATATGTAGAAAGGTGTTCTCTGAAGAACAACAACAAAACAAGAAAAACAAAATGAAGAAAGAAAATAAATTATGAATGTAAATAGAAAGAGCAGCTGAACAGATACACTGCTGTTTTCCCAGTTGTATTTTAGTATATGTAGATAGAGGAACAGGGGCACACAGCCTTCCATTAACCTTTACGTCTTCTTATTACTGTTAATGTCTTCCTTGCAGCCGTTTTTGAATGTGTTATTAACTAGCAGCAGATGTTTTGTTTTAGGTAAAAGGAAGAAACTGAAGCCTTGGCTGTTGACCTTTGCTGCTTCTCTGTCCTAGTCCTGCTCCTCTTCCAATACATTAGACCTAAATAATGTGCTGCTGTTTGTACTGTGCATGGTGTTGGCCGAAGTAGACAAGCAGTGCCAAGCAGTTAAATACTTTGGTTAGGCTCCATGTTGAGCCCCTTTTATCTTTCATGTGTTTTTATTGACTTGCATGGAGAACATATAAATATGATTACAGACAGCCTCACGCAACAGTGTATCACACATATAAGAATTGTCCCATAAAATTATATTGTAACTAAAAATTTCCCATTATATAGTGTCCAGTCATGCTGAGGTCAAAGTACAAGACCTTATTCATATGTTTGCATTGATGCTGGTGTAAACAGACTTGTACTGCCAGCCATAGAAAAATAGAGCATGTGCAGCTGGGTACAGAACGTAATTCTCTAGTTCTAATTGTTATCTTGGAGTGTATAAGAAAAAGATTACTGTGAATCAGTATGTCATATATGCTGGCAGCAGTCTCATACGTCTCAGGTTTTCCATCTCTCTTGTTTGCTCCAAGAGGCCACCTTGAGTGATTGACCTACTCCATCTAGGTTCATCAAATCTGCTCCTTCATGTTCATATGAGGATAAAAATTGCCTAGCTGTGTGTTTCTCAGAATGTGTCTCTGTCTTTAAACCACATGTGACTGTGAGAAAACTAGTGGATAGCATGACTATGAGAAAACTACTGGATAGCATAACATAATAGATATGTCTGTGTAACAGTACATAATAAACTATGATCACCTGGCCTCACTCTTCTGGATTTCTTATGTAAGTTTACAGTGACTGCTCTATTAATATACAGTAGAAATCACATTTTCTCCTCATATAAACTTATTTTTGAAATTTAGCTCAGCAGGGAGCTTGAAAATTCAGAAATGACTTTACCTCAATACAGCTCTTATTAAAAAGATACAATTATGACCTCCATTTTATTCTCCATTACATTTTTGGTATTAATTCACATTTTTTCTTTAATTTGTTACCCTTCTTTACATATCTTGCTTGTCTCCTTGATTCTCAAAAATGCAGTCTAACAGCAGATGACATCCAAAATGTCCCTGGCCGCTGCTCTGAATTCCTTGTACTGGATTAAGACTTCAAGGACACATTGCAAGTCTTTCGCTTTGTGTGATCTTCTAAACTACAGAAGTTTATAAACTTAATTGCTTCTTCTGCCAACTCCTCACCACATACAGGCTCAAACCACCTCATTCATTATTCTGTTTTCATGTGTTCCAAAAGTGAATCAAAGTACCATACTGGTAAAACAAACAAACAAAAACCCAGAAAGACTGGCCTGTGAATTCTAGGGGTAGCAGCTGCTATAAAGATGTGCTCTGGAAGCCACCTTCAGTAGGATTTAGCTGCTGTTGTGGCACAGAGTTTCATGTATAATGATCCTCCTAAAGGGATCTAGATTTTTAACTGTCCAAATTAACAATTTTGCTAGCAATGTTTTATTTCTTTCAGTTTCTCCAATGTATGTTAGCCCCTCCAATGACTTGTGAGATGAAGATTGAAAGTGGGACTTGAAAAAGCTTGGGAAACTGACCCACAGGGAATCTATGACAGGAGCCCACCTCTGGTATGCAAATCATGCTACCAAACTACTTTGTACATTTCACAGGTGAGGCAGACAGACTGAGGTCCCTAGATAGCTCTCAGGGTCTCAGTTTATATTTACTGGGAATGAAAAAGTAGTTGCCACAATAGGTGATGATTCTGTCATAGAGTGGGATTTTGATTTAAGCTTTTCACACAATAACTCACACTCGCTTCCCTTTCCTTGCTTCTATAGCTCCTGTTCACTGTGCCAACTGAAAGGAGAACTGAACTCCAGGTCTTTGCCATGTAGTTGGCTGCCAGTGTTACAAGGTAGATTGTGTTAGAGATACAAGTAGGATGGAAAAAGAATTAAGATAAATATATCCACATGATGAATGTAATCACTGTGTACTGCAAACATGTACTAATAAATTTTTTTTAAAATGAGGAAAAAAAAGCCATATAGGATGGAAATGGGTTCTGACAAATGGCGATGAGGTAACGAAGGGAATAGTAGCTTGACTTTGCCCTCAGGGCAGGGAAGCTGTTCTGGGCAGTTCTTGCCGAGGTTGCTTACACATTCTTCATACCAAGGTCTCAGCTCAAAGTACCAATTTATTCTCAATGTATATATTTGGGCAAATTTATGCCCAATTTGAACTATAGGTCAAGTCTAACTAGTCATTTTGTGTGTTTGTTCTGTCTCTTTTTCTTTAAATACACGAATATTACCCTGACCTTAAGCAAAATGTGCTTCTTGATAACACATAGGTCTTGAATTGTTTCTGTCAGTGACTTCTGCTGCTTCCTTCAGGTTCTTTCTCTTGGCTAGTTGTATGATTAAAGCAGAGGGTTCAGGAAGGCTGTCCTGGGTAAGGGCCATATACAGATACAAAAAAGCTACAGCTTCTGATTGCCTCATACCGTGACTCTGTCTACCTCTGTGAGATGTCTCCTGGCACGTTATTGATGGTGGCATTTTTTTCTTGCAAGCAACTGGCTTCATTTTGCTTACTGGTTGTGGCTCATCCTCTGGTTTCAGGCTACTTTTTTTTCAGGGGGAAGGAGGGAGGAAAGTTCATCTTAGAGTATTTCCTCTACAAGCCCAACAATACATCAATAAGTAGTTTTATCCAGAATTTAGATTTTTTTTTTTGCAATAGGCAGATTCCTAAGAGTAATTTTCCACACCATAGCAAATTCAAGTCTACTGATGCTTTTTAATATTTTGTTTCTCTACTGCAAATTCCTTAAGGACAGGGTCTGTGTGTTGTTCGCCATTATATTCTTAGGACTCAGCACAAGGACCTATTTACAGTAAGCATTTAATAAAGATCTGTTGAGTGGATACATCCCCAGGAGGATTGAACTAACCTTTTACCCCAGGCTTCTCTGTTTTTAGAGCCAGTGAAGCCCAGAAAGGAAAAACAATGTCATTCCATTTTTAGCTTCTTGACTTTTGCTTTTGCATTAATGCATTACATGTGTTAGTTTAAATTAAATTGTCCTTATACAGTATTAGTTTCTGTCTTGCTAGCATATATGATGGCTATTCACAGATTGAATACAATCGTGTCATATTTCTGTGCCAAGGTTTATACCAGAGAAAAGGTATAAGTTAAGGTATAGTTAAGAGTGGAGGCAAAAAGCTAAGGTGGTTGGGTAGAGGTAAATTGAAGAAAGTGACCCCTCTTGATGTGGGGGTTCTTGTTAAGAGATTGTACTGTAGGAAGTCTAGAAATAATGAAGCATTTTGTTTTGGTTTAATTATGTGTATTTTATGTTTACCTTACTGTTACCTACTAGTAAAACTATTGTAGAGACTGTGTCAGGTTGATATGTTGAATAAGTACAGAAACACATTCTACTTCGTTAGTGAAAATAATAAAGTCATTATCCTAATTGCCATAATAATCAATGCTGGTGAATATTTGGAATTGACAGGTATTGCAATTTCCAAATGCCACCACTTTATCCATATATGCTTAACCACCAATAGCTGCTGGTTATTTTCTAAAGTCATTGTTTTAAAATAAAAGTTATAATAAACCATAATATTTAGAATTACTCCAGAATAAGAAAATCAGAGGACTTGAAAAGCAAATCTTTTTCATTAAGACTAGAAAGGAAAGCAAGTGATAATGCTAGTGGGAATTCTTCTAAAATATTTGTTTAGGTTAGGATTAAGCCATGTAGCTGTGAAAATAATAAACTAGGATAGCAATAGCAATATGCTGTAATTCCCACAAAGCACATTCAGCATAATTTCTTTTTTATAAATAATAAAACCATAAATAAATATGATTACTCTAAGCAAACATGCAATTGCATTCAGTTCATGGGCCAGATGTTTTTCTCTCATATCTGTGTTTTTTAAGTTCAGTATTTGCTTTCTCTTCCTTCTGCCGTCCACTAGTATATTTAAATAATTTGTGAATGAATTACTAGAATTGCCATTTGACCTTGAACTGAGTGTAGTGAATGAAAGAGAACTCTGTCTCACATGTAGCAGGCCGAATAAAGACACAGTGCCCTAAGACTCATGTAGGCAGTGGCAGCTTACTGCTGAAGGCTTCTCTCTGTATCATGTCAAGCATATAAAATGCATTCACAGCTGACAATCGATATAATTTTGTCCATAGGAATTTTAGATATGATTTTTATAACTTTGATTTTAAAATAATTTGCCTATAAGTTTCTCCTTTTTGTCTGTACCCAGCTCTGATTTCTTCATGATTGTGCAGACTCTGGAATTTCTAGACAGTGAGAAAGCCCGCTTACAAATGATTTTCAACTATAATGATATTTATCTGAATGCTAAGCTTGGAATTGTCCTAATACAAAATTGATAGATACTTAAATAATTATTTTAGATAGCATATTTTTTATTGTACATTAGCACAAAACATTTTCAGGTCTTCGAACTTCTATAGCCTGAGCACCTACCTAACTGATAATACAGCCACAATTAGAGAAATGGGCTACTTTTCAGCAGCAGATACATCCTTTAGTCCTAAGACCAGTAGGGAAAAAGATTGTATCCAAGGAGTTTAGTCCTCAAAAATGTCATCCGCTTGTGCAGAAGGATTTCTCAGTGGCATTCTTAAGAGTCAAATATCTCCTCTTGACAGCTGGAGTAGGAGTATTAATGGGCTATGGTGGGGGTTAGGGGGTAGTACATTTGCAGATATTTATAGAAACCTGAGACCAAGATGGAAAGGGACTAGGGAAGGAGTTGGAGCTGTGTCAGAGGGTTTGATAGTGACGCTCAATCCTGTCTTTGGTGCTAGAGCCTTCCTATTAGTATTTACTGCCTATAAGGACCTCCGTGATGATCACCATGTGTCTCTAGCCCTACTTCTGATGGTCCTTGGCCATATAAAGCAGTTAGAACATAAACACCTTCTCCAAGAAAGAATTCAGGTGATCTCTCTGCAGTCTCCTGAAACATGTGCTTCTGGAGCATAAAATCATCTTTCTGTGCCACTCAGTCTTCCTCCAGTGTAAGAAAACTGCAGGCCTTTGGATCATGCAGGCCTTTCTGTCCTGGCCATAGAGCACCTCCACTTGAATTCAGTAGCACCAGTGGCTTGACCCAATTCTTCAGGACGCTACCTGCCAGTCTAGAAGCTTCCACTTGGATGTTAGACTGTAGACTAATGTGCTTATGCTCTTGTATCCCAGGAGCCCTGTCTATCCCACGCAGCTTTTTAAGTCACCTTCATGAGATAACTACACAATTGTTAGGCTCAGAGAGGTGAAAAGGAACATCCCAAGTGTCCTTGCTCCCTGGTTACAGAGCAGAACAAGGACTTAGGTGGTCATTTAGAGAAAGAAAAAACAAGGTCTTTGGCCCATAGCAACACATTAGAGATGGAGGTATCCTGCAGAGTCTGTAAGTCCTGCCAGGCAGCTTTGCTATAGGGCTGATGCTTTATTCATTGGATTGCAATGGCATCATTAAGAACACAGTAGTTTAAAGAGTAACTAACATGTTCTTTGTACTCTACTGGAAGAAATGTTAAACAGGATGAGCTGCTGGTTCAGAGTGGGCTGGTCAGATCTGGATTTTATTGCAGGGAGATTTCCAAGGCACTGCGCTGGGCTTTTAGGAAAATAGATAACTCATTTACCAGAGTCTGCAACTATTCAAGGGTCAGTTATTTACCCACAACAAGTAAAATGTTTTACTTTGTAGCTTAATATGTTTCCCATTGTTGGGTCAAGGTATAAATGAGTACATAATGAAAAAAAATAATTGAGCACAAAGCAGCACAAATTGTTAAAATAATAATATTGTCTGTTTTCCTTTATATAAGAAGTTAATAATGTTTTCAGAAATTGCTTTCTGTGTATTAGCCAAAAGGACCAGAATTTAACTAGCATTTGTTTTCTATACTGTGCATACATAAAAAATATTATTCTTTGATTTCCAACTGTGTCTGTGATTTAAAGAATTTACCTCTGTGAACCCTGGAACTCACCTGAAGTCTTGCGCCAGAGCCATCCCCCCTCTATCTTAAAAGGGCTCTTTTTTCTTTTTCTCAGCAGTCAGTAGCTTTGTCAGGTGAAGCTTTTATTTGATTACAGAATTTTGTTTAGTACTTTGTCTATGTGGAACTTTCTGAATGTGAATGGAAAGAGAACAGAGAGTGAAAATTCAGGATTTAGCAGCGGAGGGAGGTAGTTATCTGTGTCCTCATTAACTTTCATTTTTTAACATTTTTTTATTAACTGTTATAAATGTGGCTATAGCTAACTTAGATGGCAATTGAGCCTCTGTAACCCTCACCCAGGAATAGAAAACTTGTTTTCCCAAGGCCACACATCACTGTAAAAGTAGGACTGGAAGACTGAATTCAGATTTAGGTCTTTTCTCCAGATAAAGTCTCAGGTGGAAGGAGAATTTGGGAATTTAATGACTATTTGATGCAGTGGGTTGCCACACCCATCAGCAATCAGCTGGAGCTAGACAGTCACATATGAGAAACCTTTTTGGAGACTTCTATTTCTGGGAAAAGTTGGAATAGAGCTCTCAGGTTCCATCCAATTTTGCAAACCTTGATACTCTGTGAACCTGGGTATGTTTGTCCTGAATCCCAGGGGCTTGCAAAAGCTTTACTTCAAGTGGGGCCCTTCTAGTACCAATGGATCAAGGATTAGGTTTTCTGGTCATGTTGCTTCCTTTAATAATTCACTTAGCAGTAGAGTGAATTATAGATGTATTTTGTAAGGTAGAAAACAACTTAGTATAACAGGTAGTACATGTGATTGATTGACATCCATTAATGAGGGGAATAAGTTGAACCATTACATTCTTCATAAACAGGCTTCAAGTATAATAGAAATTATTGTCCTTTCTAGAAATTCAGAAATGATACGAATGTTAAAGCACCTGGATTTGAAAACTGGCCCAAACAAAGACAAAACTTACTACAAAGTAATACCAGGCATTTTTTTTTTTGCCTTTCTATTTTTAATGGAAAGAGAGTTCTTTTATCCTCTATGTCTCAAGATTGCATTTTTATTATTTTGTTAAATCTAGAAGTACAAATTTTACCCTTTTTCAAAAGCAGAGATTTCCTGAGAAAAAGAAACTGAGCTCTGTGGTTTTTGTACATTTACCTATGTAATGTCAAATATATTCTCCTTGTGTCAAAAAATTATTGGCTTTTCTCTTGGTTATTTTGTTCAGTCATTCTTCTCCCCTCTTCCTCTCTTCTCTTCTTCCTCCCCCTTCTTCTGTCTCTCCCATCTTTCCTCTTTCTCTTATGTCTGTTTCTCCCTCTCTCTCTCTCTTTCTCTCTGCATCACAGCATATCATAGATAAAAGTTTATCCATTTAGTAAGACAGAAGGAAGTTAATTTATAGTTTTAAAATTGACTGCTACACAAAGTAGAAAAAATGAACATATACAGTAATCACAGGCCCATAACGAAATTCTATGTTTGAAAAATGGTCAGATCTGCTTTTCATCCTTTGTGGTTCATGCCAAATTGAAATTTTTCCTTTTTTCCAAGGTTTTACTTCTTTAGTATTGTACGTATATGCCTTTGTCATACTAATGTACTGGTTAATGGGTCTGGAGATGCAGTTATTTATAGATTTTGGCTCAGTCAAAGAGCAGCTGCAAGAAATCTCACAAAAGGAGACCGTCTCTGTGACCTGCTTGTGACCCTGTCATGGTTACCAAGGAAGTGTGGAATCTTAAATCTTAGCAGATGACTTGTTAAGTGCACCAAGAGCTTATCTTGTAATCGGTGACAGACTTTTAAAAAATTCTTTTTCTTCGACACTTAAAATTACCTGCATTCTAGTTTCCAAAGATATATTTCCCTTTGTGTTAAGTTTCAAACCTCCAAGCTTGGGGATTGAATCCTGAGCTGAACTTTTCTCTTATTGCTCTTCCTTTTTTTCTTCTTTTCCTTATTTCTTCACCTTTACTTTACCTCCATTCTTCCATGCATAAACTAATTTGAAAATGTATTGATGTATAATATTTACATTCAAGTTGAAATATTTTATACATTTATAAATATGCTAATTATATATTGAAAGAGAGGGCACCTGCCATGCCTCATGTACTGAGCTTGCTAGCTGCATGTTAGTATGCAAAGATGACGAGTTTCCTTTGTCCTGTGCTTAGAGTTTGTAAGGGAGGTAGACTAATTGTAAATGAGTGACTGGCTCAGAGTGCGGTGGGAGCATGGAGAAGGAGGCATATCTCCTTTGTCTTCTTTCCTTATAGGGAAAATTGAAAAAAGAGACTGGATACCCCATCTCTCCTCCATTACACTGTGATATGATATGTGTCAATTAGTGACTTTTAAGAAGAGTACAGTGCTTCTCTAAGTATATGGATAAGAGGTTAGATATTGCAGAATACCTTCTGCTTTCATGGATTTGAAAGAAAGTTGCTACAAGTTTAACCCCTTTCTTCATCCCTGCCCAGCTGTGTCCTCTCCGTCCATATCATTTCCAAGAGGTGGCCTTTCTTTCCATCACTAAGAAGGTGTTTATTGGCTGTATTTAATAGACTGTTCCTACTGTACAATGCTCTGATAAGAAACTCTTCATAGTATGCCTAATCTAGATATCTTCTTCAAAACCTAAATTTTATTATTTCTTTCTAATCAGCAGATAGTGGTCATTATTAATTCATCAGCATGTTATATGTTTAACAGACTTGAAAACTTTATTACACTTTATCATATAGGAAGTAACTCAAAAAGTTATTTCAAAGAATTAAGGAGGAATTTAGACATTGCTGACATTTCTTCTGAGGAGACGGAAGATCTTCATTGTACACTTTCAATGAACTGTGTGAAATTCTGCCTTAGTTGTTTATCTTCTCCATAGACCCCCTTTACCAAGGATGACCACAACAATCTCTTCTTTGTTGTCATCAAAGCATTCAACTTTTCTGTTCTCTTTTACCACATTTTCCAGAACAATTTTACTCTGTTTCCAAACTTGTAGATTCCATTCATCTTCCTGAGTAACACCCAGTAGCTAGCAAAACCCTGTCTCTCTAGAATCCTGTTTAGTCCCACTCTGCAGTAACTAGAGCCTCTCACAGTGCCGTTTTGCTCATGAAGAGACAATAATGAGAATTTTAAACAAATGAAAAACATGAAATTCAGCTTTTCTACTTGTTCCTCAAAGAGAAGCTCATCTGTAGAAACATAGTTTACCATGATGGGAAGCATAAATATCTCCCTTATTATTCATAAACAGTTGTTTAAAAATCATGGCATTAATACATGAGCAACATCTATTTGATAATATTTTCTGTTGTTTTAATCTATAGAACATTTTCACAGCCTCAAAGATATCCTGTAGATTACATGAATACCACAGTTAGAGATTTTCTTAGTGATAGAAGAGTGACCTTTGAATGGAAAGACATTTTTTCTTTCTACTGTAAGTCATGGTAATGCTAATGAAGAGTTACTGTAAAATAATAATGTTTCAGATATCACACAAAATAAGTTTTCCACAATCACCTCATTGTAAGACATTAGTAAATCAGCTTCTCTAATTGTAAATATTTTGTTGAAATAAGCATGGACCTAAGAAATTAAATCAAACAAAATCTTTTTTTCATAAAAATATTTTCGTTACCTAGCTTATCTCTACCCTTTTTAATAGGAATCTATGTTTCATGGACATTTATGGGTGGATTTTTTTCCTTCAAAATATGTGTATCCTTGGTACTTGTAAAAATTAAAAATTGCAAGAAGGGGTTATATTATTAAGAGTGGAAGCAGCCTGTGCTCCCCTTCTTTTTAAGCTGAAAAGTATTTTCATAGGTTTGGTGAGTTTCAAAAATTATTTGTTCCATTTATATAACCTAGTGAACTATTGAACACCAGCATATCTTGTTTAATAGTTATGAAGTTTGGCATGAGATTTTATTTTTAAGTATATCTTAATAAAGAGCGGATTTCATGTCTATGAAGCCCTGAACAAAGCTAGACCATTATCCTTGGCGTTTTGTTTGTCTGGTTGTTTTATGATGATCACACCTCAGAAAAACCTGTAAGGAGAAACTGCCAGTTTCCTAATTAATCAAAAATTGCTTAAAACTTTTATATAATTAGGAGGAAAAAATGACCCTACAGAGAAAAAAGTTCATATAACTTTTAAGTGATGTTACGCTATTTTATAAAAGAATTGTGGAAAATGAAATGTTCTGCTACAATTTAGGTGTACCACCGAAAACTAGGGCAACACTTACTTTTAGAAATATCAAGTGTTATTCACTGTTTTATAATTAATAACATAATTATCTACCAGAACACAAAGATCGCAGGGTACCTTAGTGGAAACACTACACTTCCAAATAAAATAATTATAATTATCATCTACTATATTCAAAGTGTTTTATTAGCTATAATTTTTAACTCCCCACATCTCTGCATAAATAAACATCATTAAGCATATTAATCTTTTCTGTAGTTCAAAAATAAGAAAACTAAGACATAAATTTATTTGAATGATAAATTAGGCATTATAGTTTTGAATCTTTTAAAGAGGCAGATATTCAATAGAAATAATAGATGTTAGTAGAATACAAAAATCACTCTTGCAGCTATTCATAAATTACCAGGTAGTAATTAATTATAAGTATCACCTTTTCTTTCAAGAATGTGATCAAATCAGTTTAAATTTTATAAACAAGATTATGGCAGCCTTGAGACTATTGGAAGTGACTAAGATGTGACAGAACTTAATTTAGAGCCACCATTCTGGGTACCTTGTAGCTGTATGAAGTTGTATGTCATTAAAATCATTGGATTGGGAGATTGAAGTGATGTGATAAATTGAATGTCACAGAGTTCGATTAGGGGATAAGCCAAGGTTTACAAACCACATCTTGCTAACACAGCAATGTTTTTTTCAGTGAAACAGTAGCATTTTGTTAAGATGGCCATGAAATATGTTTCTAGAAGCTAGGGGCCTCCAGGACACTTGATGTTCCTTTATAGGGCAATAATCACTAAGGTGAAAAGTATCACAGGAAGAGACCAAGGCAAGCTAATGCCAGTCTTTAAAACGTTGCAGCAAAAATTCAAGGTGAAACATGACGAATGAGACATAAGTTACAAGGCCTACATAGTAAATTGAGGTTTTCTGATATAACATTCCAGAACTTCAGACTCATTAGACAGAAAGGAAAAAAGGTGTGATTAATGTTCATTTGGGGGAGAATCTGAGCTAGAAGGAAGCTAGCCAACTACACTTCATTTGTGCAGATAAGTAAGACAAATAGTGACCTTGCAATGATCCGAGACCATGGCCATTTGAGAAAAGAATAAGCACATTCTAGCCTGGCTCTACCTTGGTGTCCTGAAATGTTTGGCAGTGGAGAAATAAAAGTGCTTTGAGGTTTCATCATAGAAGTATTACTGGTGAGCAGACAGCTACAGGGCAGACATTTAGGTTAGCTTTGTAGTTTTTATGCTGTTGAATTTATTTTATATGGAAAGATTCTCTTTGTCTGATGGTTCCCATTGTCTAAGATGATTGATGAACAACAGATAACCACTGTCTGAACTAATTTAGAGAGTAAAGTTTAATGGCAAGATACAAAGCATGTGTTCTGATTATAGTTTACTCTCAAAATTGGGATCATTCACTACTGAATGATACACAATTGAGGAAAAAAATATTCCCCATTATTCACATTCCCCTCTTGTTAAAGGATGGAGATTTGTCGAGATCATCAAATTCACTTGCTCATTATCTGCCTATACTTGAAATATTGAAACTTGAGCTTCTCTTTGAATTAAACTTTTGCTCAACTGGTAGGAATCGTTTTTGACATTATAATGCTGAAGGGATTACTGATTCTTGTACCTAAGACTCAAAGAGATCAAATAATAAAGCCTAAAAAATTCAAACTTCATGCTAGATATACTGACAAACTATCACATTTAATTCTAAAATTATCATCGGTGGAATCGTGGTTTAGAAAAATTTGTAAATTTATACACAAATAAAAATAAATACTTAAACTCAGATGTTAAATCCACTTAAGATCAAACTTATCAGGTCACTCATCTAGATCTTAAATGGTAAAAATGCACTTAAAATATGAATACATGACTATTCGGTTTTTGCATTTTTAAGGATTGAGAGAAAGCAGAAGAGCATATGTAGTATGATAGAGATGAACCCTTTGTAACTTTATTTAATGTTTCATTATTATATTTATTAGAAAAAGACTTTGAGTATAATAAAAATATATATGCATATTTTAAAGTACATATATATTTTATACCTCAGAATAAAATATGTATGTGTGTGTGTGTATATATATATATATATAATTTCTGAGAAAAATTCAAGCCAAACATGTTTGGCCATTTAGATGTACTTTTCCACAGAGTTAAGAAAATGAATGTTTTTCCTTTGCTCCTCCAATACGCTCCAGATGTCTTATACAAAAAGCATGCAATTCTCCCCTTCTGCCTTTCCTAAGTATTGTAATTTAGGCACCCTCCTTTTCCAGCCCCACGGTGAAATGGTTCTTGCTTTATTCTTTTACCTTCCAACTATTTTTCCTCTCTGAATACATTTCACAGACGACCGTCTTCCAAAATAAAAACATCAATTAATTTTTTAACTTAGAAAAAATCACATTTCACCCCGCGCCTGCCCTCTGCATTGAGGTGCAGTACGTGGCGGAGGCTGCGCGGGGCTGATAAGCCCCGTGCCGAGGCTGCTCATTCCGAGGCCTGCCGCTGGTGCACTTGCCTTCCTGAGCCAGCCTGGCGCGAGGTGCCTCAACGAGTTGACCCCCACATCTCACAGTGCTCGGAGAAACTGAGACACAAGATAGTCACTGAGGGCTTGACGGGAAGCAGCTTTCCTTCTGTGCCAGACTAGAAATTGTTCTTTGCAGTTCATTTTTGTGTTTGAGTACACAACAGTTTGACCCATAAAGTTGTCTCTCAGTTAACTGTTAATGGATTCTCACCACACTCCTCTTTTTGCAGAGTCTGATGATCTCCAAGTGGACCCTCCATTCAGCCTTCAAAGTGCTCTTGCTCCCCAGGATGCTTGTAACTCAATGGTAGATGCAGGTGGAGTTGGGAGCGTCACCCAGTGTCCCCAGGAGCTTCCACAGATGATGGCTGCAGGTAAACAGGGCATTTTAAATTCTTACTGGAGATCAGCTATGAAAACAGGTATCAAACCAGGAATCGGAGCCCTGGGGGAAAACAAAACAAAACAAACAAACAAACAAAAAACTTCAGGCCATGAAACTTGTGAAAATCAAAAAGCATTAAGTCAAATTAAGAAATTCTGCTATTTTTAGTTGTCTATTATTATTTTTAAATATTGATTGATTGTCAGGACTTATAAGAAGTACTTTAGAAAGTCACTCTAGGTAGACACTTGCATATCCTTAATGTAATTAAGGATTATATTAAAGAAGGATTACGTTACAAAGAAACACTTAAAAATTTTAATCAGGACCAGTACTACTCCTTGACAACTGTTTTCCTATTGGATAGTTAGAAGGAGTGCCTGGTCCAGAATTATACTTAGAAACAGGCACACTTATTTACCCTCGGTCTACTAAGCCAGTTACTTGCTTTACTGGGAGAGTACTGCTGCTTTGCCTCTCGACCTTGTTGCTCAACCAGTGTTGTTTCCCTGGGAGAAGAAAGCAATCCTCGCTTTTTTCTAGGGGTACCTCCTTAATGGCATGCTGTGTAGAATGCAAACTACATATCATTAAGTTTCCTCCCAGAAAGTACTTGGTCACACTTTATGTTTTATCTGGAGAAAGATGTTGCTATAGATTATACTGCTTTTTGTGTGTGAGGTTTGGAAATGTGCTAAATGAAGCCTTATATCTCTAGAAGCATGATTTTCTTTAAAGCGAAGCCCTTGCCTGTGAACTCTAAGTGGAGTTTGTTTTTCTCACAGCAGCCGATGGTCTGGGGAGTATAACGATAGATACAACCCAGCTCAACATGTCCGTGACAGATCCCACAGCCTGGGCCACAGCCATGAACAACTTGGGCATGGTTCCCGTGGGGTTGCCTGGACAGCAGCTTGTGTCTGGTAAGCTTTTTCCTGGTTTCGAAGGTGCTTGCAGCAGTGCCAGCGGGTGTGGGTGACAGGTGCCGGTAATCTCTCTGCACTGCGGGTGTTAAACATGCTCTTGGATTTGTGACTGGGGCATGTTTGGCAGGTCGGACTGAAGATTCTTTTCCTTGCCACCTTGCTCTTCTGCCTGATCACGATTTTCAGAAGCAGCTGCTCTTGCTGCTGTAGCTATACACAGTCTGTCTCCTTAGTGCAGCATTGATTAGCAAATAGAATGGCTAATAGTTAAACATTCCAGTTTGCCAAACTCATTCCCATAATTTATTCCATTTGAATGCTGTCTTCTCTTTAAGACAGGCAAGATACACACTTGTGTTGTTTCTCTTGTTAATGTTCCCATTCTACAGATCGGGAAACAGAAGACCAGGGCTTCAGTGACTTTTCCAGAATGGAAAACTCAGCTCAATCGATACTAAATTCTATATTTCTGTGTACCACAGTTTGAAATAGTAATACACCACACACAATAGTGTGCTTAGAAATATCACCAAGTCGATGGTCACTTAAACATTTTTGCAGTTTAACCTGTGTTACTGAAGATGTTGCATGTGCTTTGTAAAAAGTGCTTTTGGAATAAATATACACATATGTAAGTGTCCTTGAGAAGCATGTCTCCCTAAATTAATAAAAAAAAAAGCAACAAAAAATAAAAATAAAAAATAATGTATTGAATTGGTGTCAGGTAATGGCATAAACAGTACGGTGGTAGTTTTCAGATCAGTCGCTAGGGTTTCAAAGGAAAATGTTTCCCAAAAGGTGAGGATTGATCTCTATCTGGAGTGAGAAATAGGATTTACATGTACACTCCTCGCTCACTCAACAAACACAGAGGCACTGCTGCGGTGCAAGGGCTATGGCAATGAGCGCAACCTGGGCCCTGTTCTCTGGGGCCATGCAGTGGAGAGGTGGCAGTCTTTGTTGTAATAGCAGAAGAACAGTTCACTTTTAACCATCAGGCTAAGTGAGGGTCGATGGAGTGCCTTTGCGATGTTGTAAGTTTTGCCCATAAATCTGTGTATTTTGTGCTGAGTTGATGAAGCATTGATTCCTTCTCTCTTCCCTCCCCTACCCCTCTACACTTTCCTTCCCTTTTCTTTTTCCTTTTGTCAATAATTGCCATAGGTGAAGAATTTTAAATTAGCTATGTGAAATTATATGTATGTGTACATATAAATGCTTATGCATATATGCGTATATGAATATATATGTGGATCCATATTCATATACGTATATAAATATGTGTAATTTCTTTTTTAATGTAAAAAAGACTATACAAATAGGAAAAAGGGAGACAATAAAAGGAAACATAAAGGTTGAATTATAAGCATTATACTTAGAATATTTACATTGTTTTTTTTGTACTGGGGATCGAACTCACAACCTCATGCTTGCCAGGCAGGCACTTATGCCACTGAGCTAAATCCCCAGCTATACTTAGAATATTTAATGAACTTCTTTGAAATGCTATAAAACTCATACAGTTTTAGATTAATGTACTGGGGGTGGGCACATGCACACATGACATTTTCACGGAGTTAGACATGTGCTTATCCAGGCCCTATTTCTCAAAATTTGATGTTTTTTGTTTGTTTTTGTTATGCTAGGAATTGAACCCAGAACCTTGTAAATGCTAGTTAAGCACTTTACCACTAACCTACACTCCTAGTCCCTCAAAAGCTGATCTAGACAATTACTTCTTTCTGATAACTCAAGAGTAAGCATTTTTATTTTTCCACCCAAATTTTCCCAGATGCCCAATTAAAACATTTATACATCAAAAATGACTTTACTTTTGTTTCACCTTCTACTTCTCTCAGAAAATTTTGTGCACCTTCTAGAGTAAGCCAAAGCCTCAGTGATTCATTATTTTTTCTTATGATTTTGAGTCTTCTGACATTTTAACCATGACCAATTTATGATTTTCCCAGCAACTTACCATGAAAAGAATTACAGCCCTACTCATTATAAAAGATTTACCGTATCTGCCCTGAATTACATTCTCTATCTCTTGTGTTAGACAAACTGCTTAAACTGATTTTGGGCCACTGAGCGTCTTTCTGGGCCTCTCTTCCTCGTTTCCACAGCCTGACAGTGTCACTGTCGTTGGCCTTGTTCCCAAGGCCAACTGTGTTTGTTGGCCCAACCTCAGGTCCAAGTCTGCCCTGTTGGGTTAGTGTTCATTTCCAGCCTTTTTTCTATGCTTATGTTTCAGTTTTTCTAAATATTAAATTTCCTAATATGCAGTTTTGTTAACACTTATACTATTTCCCCACTTTACATTAAAATTTTTCAATAATCTATCAATTAAAGCATCCCCAGCTTACTTAAGTACTCTAAATGTTTTCATTTATGGTGTTCTTACCTTTTCACTTTTACTAGCCAAGATTTTTAGAGAATTTAAAAATCTTGTAAAACAATTTTACTCAACTGCAAAGTAATTTTTCATTTTCTGTAACATATTGATCATATCTGTTTTATGGAACTGCTGTGACACTTAAATGTGATAACTTCCAAAATAATTTGTACACGTATATAATAAGCATTTGGTAAATATTAGCCCCTTCTTCCTCTTTCTTTTAAACAAACGATGTTACAGTGAACATTTTTAAGCTCAGGACTTTTCAGCAGTGAGAATTATTTCCCTTGGAGATTTCCATATGTAGAACTAATAGGTCAAAAGAAATGAAAATATAAGGGTTTTTTTTTTGTATGTATCAGGCAATTAATTTACCAATGTATGTATATATTTAATATTTACTATTTTCATACACAAAGTCTACATCTTATTTTTTATCTTGAATTTTTTCAAAATCCAAATCATGAAAACATTAAAATGTTACCAAAAGCCATATGGAAAGGACTTTGTTATCAGCCTGTGACATTACCAGGAAGTGGGGGGAACCTGTAGGAGACAGGGTCCCTGGGACAAAGTGAGGTCCCTGGGGTCCTGGCCTTGATGTTGTCACCGTGGCCCTTCCTGTTTCAATGCCTCCCAGCTGCCATGAAGTCAGCACCTTTGCTCCATCACACACTCTTACCATGACGTTCTGCCTCATCAGAGGCTCAGACAGAACCAGGAGCCAAACTGAACCTTTCCTCCTTTAAGTTGATTTTCTTAGATATTTTGTCACAGCAACATAAAGCTGACTAGCACATCTTGTTTACTCCTTTCTCCCCCTTCATTTTCTGCTTGTATTTCTTCTTTGTAAATATATTATTCTCATAGTCTATCTGTTGGCAATTTTTAAAATATGACTTGTATTTGGTTGTTTATTATTCATTTTAGTCATATAACTTGTTTTTTTTTTTCTTTTCTTTTCTTTTTTTTTAATCCTGTAATGTCTTATTCCCTAAAAATATCTACCTCGTCTGTTTTTTTCATCTATGTGTTGGTTCTTATTTGAATTATTTTTGTTTTAATTTCCTTTATGTGTTCATTATTCCAATTATAAATACAATGTGGTATTGGTGGAATAATGGTAAGCATAGCTGCCTTCCAATTGTAAATACAAAATAGGTACTCTAAAGGCTATACAGATTTCTGATTTTCATGCTTCTACTGACTTCTACTATTGATGTCTTTATTATCTGTTACCAGAAATTAATTTATATGTATATTTTTGCCAATTTCTAAAGTATCTGTTCTACACTGCTGATCTGTTTTTGTGCTAGCACCACATAGTTTCAGTGCTTACAGTTCTCTAAATTTATAGGAGTCATCTTCTGTTCTGGGAACCTTACCTGATGTGTGCTACTGTTTGTCTCTTTTTTGCATAGCCATCGGTGTGGAAAGCAGCTTTTTGCTCAGTGTTAGTGCTGGCCACCTCTCGAGTTCTTCAGTGTAGCTATTGAGTGTTAGAGTCAGTCTTTAATGTTTCAAAAGGGACTTAAGATTATTTACTGTAACATTCCTTCCAAGAAATCCTCTCTAAAATATCTCTGACAGGATTATGGAGAGGATGGATTTTATGAGTGCTTGGCTTTCTTCCAAAGTTTCTGGTATTTCTAAGTGACCAAGCACTCTTCCCATATTCGTTAAAATTAAACTGACACTAAATTCCATTCCTCACTGCTTCTTCAGTTTATTGAGAGATTAAAATTACCAGAAAAGCAGGGCTTAAGTTTTTTTTTATATTTTCTGATTCTATCAAAAGGATTTTTCCAGGAAATCACATCACTTGTTAGCATCATGGCCTACCTTTCTGATGTGCTGTAGTGTGTTCCCACAAATACCCCCCTTCCATTTTCATTCTCTTTTGCTGGCTTCATTCCACTTGCACTTTGAGAAATTTCCATTTTCCTTTTTGCTGTGAAGTACTACTTGAGATCATTACATTGCACTTGTCTCCTTTTTCCAAAATATATCAGTATACTGTTTGTTATAGACCCCAGCCCTTCTCCTCTCCTCCAGGGTTTCTCTATGAGATAGTGTTTACTTCTACCTATTATTGTCTCATGTTTGTTGTAGCTCTATAATTTTAGTTTTGTGATTTTTGTTGTTGTCCATTTGTTTTGATATCAATATTTTGCATGTCAGTGTAGATCCAGATTTTCTAAATTGGTCAATTAGAACATTAGTCCCCCACAACTGTTTAATAAGGTGGATGTCACATGAGTATGAAGGTGGCCTAACAACCATGACAAACTCTAAATTAAACTCATGTTGGAGATGTAGCTCTGTAGTACAGCGCTTACCTATCAGGTGCCAGAACCTGGGTTCAATCCCCAGCACTACAAACAAAAGAACAAATGAATGGCTAAAACATATGTGAATTACTTTTTTTGTGAGTTTTCACAACCTTTACTATGTTAACATGCAGTGTGCTGTTTTCCAAGAGCGTGAGCTAGTATTTAGGTTTCCTCAAATTTATTTTTATTTTTATTTTTTGGTACTGGGGATCGAACTTACAACCTCACGCCTGAGACAGGTAGGTTTCCTCAAATTTAACTTACTCTTTGAAAAACACCTACTAGCAAGTCATGAAGGACAGAAACACAACCATCTATAGCAGATTTTCCCTGTCAGCTGAGAAGACCTTGTACTACCACCGATCCTTCTCCATGATATGTGATGTCCTTCATACGATACACAATTTTGTTTGTTTGTGTGTGTGCTGAATAGTGTCACTCCCTAATTTCAAGTTTCAAAAACACCTTCTAGAAGTGAGATACTGCTTGAAGCCTACTTCTCAGTTTTCTATGATACATATTGTCCCTTTCCAGGGACCTACCTCTGGCGTCATAAGCCAAAATCTGGGCATCAAGTCCTGAGCTCTGACACCATCTGTGCAACCAGCTGCTCCCTTCCTCTTTGTCCTAGTTTCTTTTTCAAAGTTGTGATCATCAGTTGGAAGGAAAAGTTGGAGAGGAGGAGCTGAGTCCTCAGGTTTCAGCTTTTTGGAAGCTCACGTTGGAACTAGTGGCACTTACTGGATGTTTTGTGACTGTGATACTTAGACTTTGATCTTTCTAAACATTTTGAAATCTCCTTTCCTAATGTCAACAATCTTCCCTTAACTGTTACTGATTTAAACTGATATATATCTTTTACCCTTTTGTTGTATATCAAATACTTATTCTGAAAAGGCACCAGACCTCTCCATTAGCTGCAAAAGAAAGGGTATGGCCAGGGGAGTGTGGTGTTCTCATCAGGGAGTGATCTGAAGCCAGTGGAAGATTTCTCCATGTTTTCAGGTATCTGTTAACATTCATGATTGCCCTGGGCTCGTACCTTGCTATCTGTTCTTTAGTTAACCACCACTGCTTTCCTCCTGTCACTCTGAAAAGAACTTTGTTAATTCATGGAAGGCTGACATGAGTATAGTCCCTTTTCTGTCCTGTTCATTGCTCTCTCCCCTTCACTGATGTTTCTATTCATTTTAATTCTCTGTCTTCTCAGAATATTCTTTTCTAGTTTTCTTCTTGGGTTGCCTAATCTTCCAAGGAACACCTTTATCCTCTTTAATGTGCCCAGATATGAAGAGGCATTTGTTAAATCCTTTCATCTCCTCAAGCATCACCCTTTTAACTGGTATTTACTGAGCCAGATGTTGTGCTAAATACTGGGAGTATAAGACACAGACCTTACTGGCATGTTTTAGAGTCTAGTGGGAGAAGCAGAAAAGAGTAAATAAGCAAATACAAATCAACATGATAAGTGCTTATGTTACTAATAGATAAAAGGTGTTGTAGGTTGTCACTGCAGAGTGTTAAGGAGAAAAGTAATAGGATTATCACTGTATTTCTGCAAAGACTTTTGTAAGCTCCATAGCAACCAATGGCAGTGTGGAAAAGTTGGCAATGAAGTCAAATGGGAAATGGTAGCAGTTACCCAGAAAAGAGTTAAGAATGGCAATAATGCCAGTCATAATCCTGGCAGTGGAGATGGGCTGATATAAAGGGTCATGTGAGCCACTGAATTGTAGAAACAAGGAATGGTTGACAGAGTCCATGTAGAATGAAAGAAGAGTCAGCAGTCGCTGTGACTCCTGGGTTTTGAGCCCTGGAAATTGAATAAATGGTGAGATCATGTACTGAGAAGAGGAGGTGGGGTAAGCTGACTGGTTTCCTTTTAGGTTTGATGAGTATGAAGAACCTGTTAGAAGCATGTAATGAGCCATTTCATATTATAGATCCAGAGTTCAGGAAAGAAAGGTGATTGAAGATATGGCCTTTGCATATGAATGGTCAGGGATGTCCTGGGGATTTAACTGCCCCAACTACATTTCTACTGTGATATTAAAATAGGTCTTTGGCTGCTCATTCAGGTGGCACAATGACTTCCAGTCACATCCCCAAACCCCTCCTTCATCTATTTCCTCCCTTGTGACCCACTAGCTCCTGCCCATTGCTGTACTCCTAGGTTTGAAATGAGTGAAGAGGTCAGAGATAAGAAATGCAATCTGAAAATCCTGCCTGAAACTGTCTCTTCAGTTCTCAGAGACTCAGAAGGACTGTCTGTCAATAAACCTTCCCACATGCTCACTTTTAAAAAGAAAATAATACTCACACAAGCAAATCCTATCTTGAGTCCCTTCACATATTCATGGTGATATACTGTGACCCAGGCATGACTAAGGGCACACAGACATCCTGGTGTGTAGCAGTGGGGCTCTCTCAAAGGTAATGCCTGGAGTTTTCTTTCTGTTTTTATTCTCCATCTTGTTGAAAGATTTCTCATTACCCTATGTCAGAAAGCAAATAGGCCCTCAACCTATGTTTCTCAATTTATGTACCTATTTTCGTGTATATCTGATTGGCCTGTTACATTTTGCACAGTTTTATCTTTTTCACCCCCAGAATGCTAGAACAGTGCATTGGTATATTTATTTATTCACCACAGTGTTACCAAAGTCTTAAAACATATAGTGTACTTAGTAAGGAACTAGAGAAAGAACAATTTCTGGGACAGATAGGTAATAATCTTATGGAATATATGTTTTTCTAAAGTGAATACTGTACAAATAATTATGCAAATGATAAATTACAATTGTAACATATTATAAAGAGAGACGAGGAGGCTACCTTTGTTGAGAGGTATTGAGGGGAAGTTTCGGAGAGTCTCCCTTAAAGAAGTAATATTGAGGCTAAGTCCTGAAAGATAAATTAGAATTATCTAGGTAACAGGAAAGAAAAGCAGGAAGAAAAGGAAAATTTTGAAAGATGAGTAAATTCTAACCATAGAAAGTGCCCTTGCAAAGAGCTGAGGTGATTAGAGCCTGGCTTTCTCAAGGAAGTGAAAGACGGGTATATGTGGGTAAGAAGTGATATATGGGATGTAGTGAGCTTGGCAGGTTGGTGTTTAACATATGGCTGCCAAGGTTGGCTGACATCAGATCATGCCTTCCATTGGAAGGAGTACAGATTTTATTTGAGGTGTTATTGAAGGATTTTAGGCAGGGAAATAACCTTTGACTCATGTTTTTTTGTTTTGTTTTGTTTTTCTTCTTTTTAAGCTACCCACGTTGTCTTATAGAGACTGAATTGAATAGTGGCGAGAAAGGAGGTACAGTTAACATCTAGATGGTTCCTGCAGGTCCAAAAAGGGTCGGTGCAGGTAGATGGTCTAGATCTGTCAGTATGGGACTATATATTGAGTACCTACTCTGTGGGGATAGCCGTAGGTGCTGGGGACACACTAGAACTTTCATTATAGTGTATTTCATTCTATAATGTATGTGTCTCAGTATATCTTGAGATAAGGGAATTTGTGGGAAATTGTTTCCAAAAAATGCTTACTTTAGTCAGTAACATGTACTGTACAAGGTAGGTGACTTCTCTTAAAACAAACTACAATGTGTTCTCAAGTAACTCTCCAAAAATGAAAATAACTTTATTAGTTAGACATGTTAGAAAACTGAAATTCCTTGTCAGAAGTTTAATATAGTAATTTTTCTCTTCCATGGGATTAAAAGATGAATTTACTTGCTTTGTTTTAGATTGACTTCTGAATTATCAATATGTAATTTTTTTCTGTTCATGCTACAACATTTATAACTTTTTTGTACTAGCTTACATATCTTGATTAGTTTAATCTTTATTTGTTCTGTTACTCTGGTATGTGTACTATCACTAAGTCTTTGAACTATGCTGGTTACTTCCTTAGTAACTAGATTATAACTAGAGAAAGTACTTTAAATAATAGCATGTGTATTGACATGTACATATATATTAGACACATGCATATTGCATACAGTATATAACATATATGTTTATGTACCACAAACACGCACATCTGATTCTCTTGGTTTTCTAGATTAGAGAAGCTTTAGTATCCTTAGTAGCTCCATGAGTTGAGAGAATATATTTGCATCCACATTAGAAAATTGTGCCCTTTCCTTAGAGTAGACATTCTGACTCAGCAGAGAAGAAGAAATGCCAATTAATTAAATTCCCATATTAAAATTAATTTGGGTGTTTCTATCCTGATATAAGCATGTGTGCATGCACATTAGTATGTATTGGATTTTTGTTTAGGGTTAATGTTGAAGCTTTTTCTGTGTAAATACAAAAATTGCATAGTGACTTCTCTTTTATATCCTTTGTTTCCTTTTATTTTCTCTGATTATTCTGTAGCCTTATCATTTACCATGTGTTAAATACTATGTTCTTGAGTTGCAGATACATCACATTATGGACTTACATTACTGTGATTTATTTAATAGACTGCTTGTTTCTGTGGGCAAGGAACAGACCTAATTCATCTCTGTATTTCCTTTCTTGCCAAACACAGAACTGGATGCTCAGTAACCATACAACTGAAAGAATGTATTATTTGATTTACTTATATAAATAATTATACAAGATATATAAGATTTGGAAGTCACTTTTATACCTGGTCTTTAGATATTTCTAAAGTATAGCTTCTATATCTTTAATCATTGTTAGACATAAAGGATAACCACAAACAACAACCCCACTATCTGACATCTGTGATGTATTTTTCCTGTAATTGAGCATTATCTTTCCAGATTACTTCATTTTTTTAAAAAAAAATGTATCTTCACTGTCTTTCCTTATCATGCTTGTGCTTTCATCTGCCTTCTTATACATCTGGAGAATATTTATAAGAGCTGCTTTAGTGTACTTATCTGCTAATTCTATTATCTGTGACATTTCTGAGTCTCTTTCTCTTGATTGATTTCTCTCCTTGTGTTGGAACCTGTTTTTCTATTTCTTTGCATGCCTAGTAATTTTTTATTGGTTGTCAAATGCTGTGAATTTTATGTTGTCTAGGGCTGGATCTTTTAAAAGTCCTTTAAGTATTTTTGAGATTTGATTCATGTAGACAGGTTCCCTGGAAACAGTTTGATCCTCTCAAGATTTGCTTTTAAGCTTGGGTGAGCAGGTCCAGAGCAACCTTTAGACTAGATATAATTTAGTCTCGCTTCTAAGGCAAAATACTTCTAGGAACTTTCCCCAATATACTGCAAGTTTTCTTCTCTCTGACTTTTGAAAACTTGACCTTGTCCCATCCCTTGCTGAGCTTTACAAATGGTTCTATCTGCTCCTTTCCCATGGCTTTTGCCCAGCCTGGCTCCCTCCCTTGTGTGCCCATCCTGCCCAACAAAATGCAGAAGACTGAGCAGAAGCCTCTGAAGTCAGCTCCTGCCTCCCTGCTCTACCCTACAATTCCCAGAGACCTTGACTTTGCAGATTTTGAGCCCAGGTAGACCTCAGGCATTGTCTATTTTTCTTTCTTGCAGTAAGTGGTGAATACACTCCAGACAGTGGGATGGGAGCAATTGTAGGTTTTATTTCATCTGTTACCCTCTCTCTTCATCAGTGCCCTGTACCTCTTATTGTCCAGTATCTGAAAATTGTCATTTCAGATATTTTGCTTCATTGTTTTTATTTGAGGTAGGAAGATAAATTCTATCTCTGTGGCTTCCTTATGGATAGATAAACAAATTTCCAGACAAAGTTCCTTTTAAATATTTGTATGTATTGTTTAGTGATATAATCATTGTAAATCTGAGACTGGTATGAATAACCTTTCCTATGCATGCTAAAAAAGGATAGTTGCAAAACCTGTCGAACACTAAGTACCTGATATATGTTAAATATCTAAATATTTTCCTTCATTTTACCCACTCATAGCTAAATGTTAGTAACCTCATCTTATAAGTGAGGCAGTGGAGCATGGTAACCTACTCAGTTACCCATATATAAGTAGGCAGTGCTGGAATTGATACCCAGGTCTGTTTACCTAAACCATTTCCACTCTTTTGAGAATTGGGAGGAAATGACTAAAACAAAACCAGCTATGTTTTTGTCTCAGGCCGTCTCTGCCTTTACACTTAAAAAATTACCATAGGTGAATATGTAACATTGGTGAAGGGGGAGGGGAATTGTAAAGTTTTTTTTATAGTACATTGAAATTTAAAAGATTTGTTATTTAATGTTTATGCATATCATTTTTATTGTGCTTGAAATCTGAGGATTTCCATGAAACCTCAAGAATTTAGAACCTTTGTTCCATTGATCTAGAATTTGGAGTAAACTAAAGTTTACTCAGGAATAACTTGATAATATAAAATAGACTGCTAAGAATAAGATCATAGTGCCCATGCCTTCAGGTTTGGGGCAATAGCTACAAAGTGATAGTAAGTATGAGGGTAATATGCCAAATTCTATCTAAAACTGAGTTAAAGAAAGCTCTCTCAAGGAAAAAAAAAACATTGAATTTTTTTTAAGAATTAACGCAGATAAAATGGACTTCAGGCAGTTTAAGGCCTCCCTGCATAGAAAATAAGAATGCAGAGCAGGTGGGGAATCTAGCTTTGTGCCTCAGATGGAAGGGATTCCTGGCAGATGGATTTCATTTCTATGAGAAGCAGGAGACAAGGTCATCTGCTAAGCGCAGGAGGGCTGATAAGGCAGGGGGAGATTGAGGAGATGAGAGATCTCTTGGAGACAGTCGCAGGCAAGGAGAGGAAACTGAGCAGAGGAAGATAGTAAGAGTGTACAAACCAGTATTTGAGAGCCCTGCATGGCTTTCTCCTTGGCGTTGTGTCTTCCTATGGGATAGGCACAGACAAGAAGGAAGTGATTTATTCAGGTTAGGTTTCAACAGGTGGCTGAAATGAAAGAAAAAAGGGTGTAATGAAGGCATGAGCGTTTACGGGAGAGTGATGCAGCACTACACCACACACTCCCACAGGTGTGGGGTTGGAACAGTGGAGAAGGGAGAGATGGGGGAGAAGGTGGGAGAGGTGGCTAGAGGGAAGGAGGTGATGACAGCAGGCAGGAGGTTGGAAGGGTAGGAAAGTGGAGGACAGGGGTCATTAGCCAATGACAGCAATAGATTGCAACTCTCTCTCTGGCATCTGCAGAATAAGGAATGTTTCATCATAGATGTCAGGGAACCATCTCTGAAAGAGGTAGATGGTGGCCTTTGGGCCTGCAGTTTTAGTTTTGAACACTTAGCTGTGTAAGCTGCAGTTTTAGGTCCTTTCTCTTAGCTGTGTAACTTTGAGCAAATTTTATTACTTCTCTGCATTTTTGTCTATGAAAAAAGGTGATAATATCAACAAAAGTGAATTTTTGCAGTCTTCCGTGTTTGTAATGTAAGTTATGGGACTTATAGTGGGGATCCAAACATGTCAGTTTTCCTTTACCCTCAGCTGAGAGTAGTGTAGGAATGAGTAGAGAAGAGAATAAGGGTGACTTTGAATGATTTCCTGTTAAAGGAATGAAATGAGGAGGCTTAGTTCCATGGAAATTGTTTCCTTTGTCCTGATCTCTCCAAACCAGCCTTTCTCCTCCAAGCTACATGGAGGTAACCCCCAGGTAACCAGTACATATACATAACTTGAAAGACATTTTCTGCACATCACTCATATCAGCATTTCCTGGACTTTCTGTTCTTGGGCCTATTTTAGACCTTCTGAAACTTAAAGCCCTGGAAATAGAAGCTGAAGTTGAGACCTTGAAACAAAACAAAAAAAGTACCCCATTTGGCCTGGGCATGGTTAGAGAAGCTTGTTGGACACTAAATTTCTGTGATCTCAACTAAAACAGAGTCTTACAAGTGAAAAACAATTATTGTAAAAGCTGAGCTGTGTCTGCAGATGGAAATGTTTAAGTCATGTGTTATCTACTGTACTCAAGCTCTGTGCTGTAATCTCAGTGTTTGCATTTCCTGCATTCATATTCCAAAATTCTAAACCCCATGCAGGTGATGTGATTTGGTCACAAAGCTCTTGTGATTGGGGTTCATATTCCAAAGATCTCCCTTCTGATCTAACCTACAAGAACTTCATAAAATGAGGCCTTGGAGAGTCAGGAAGTGGTCATCTCCAGACACTGAATCTGCCAACACCTTGCTCGTGGACTTACCAGACTCCAGAACTATGCAAAATAAACTTCTTAATCTATGGTATATTGTTATACCATATATCGCTGAAAATAAGATCTAACTGGAAATAAATGCTAGCATGATTTTTCAGAATACTCATAGTACAAACCCTACCCCCAAAATAAGCTCCAGTTAAGATGGTCAGCCAGATGGATGCATTCAGTACATCCCTTGAAACACACAAAACATGTTTTGAATTATAAAATAAAAATTAAAATATAAATAAATAATATTATTGACATTAGTGCTTAAAATAAATGATAATATAAATTGTGATTAAGTTTCTATAAATACACAGGTGGACACCTTTGGATGAGAAGTAAATGCCTGTGTAAAAACGTGAACTTGAGACTTTTGCCTACTGACCAGAGTACAGACACAATGAATGAATAATGTGAACACTTGATCGCAAACGGACATGGTTGTGTCAATATGAATCTTCATAATTCAGGATGTCATGTGGTGTAATGACCGTACTTAATGCACATATGTGAAATAAAAAACAGTTTTTGAATTTTGGTGCCTGCAATTTTTGGTAGCTTTTGTGTGAACCATCATTATTAACTGTCATCATTTTTGTCACCACTCCTAAGCCTACTCGGCAAGAGGTCATGACTTGGGCAAAGAATTCATGGTAGAAAATCACTGACAGTCATGTTGCCAGTGCACTAGGAGCAGGCTGCATGGACAGGAAATGCTCATTTAAAGAGAACTCTATCACTGTACGTGAGAGATCAGGACCAGTGGTTCTACAAGAAATGGAATTGCAAGAAACCCAGGCCAGAATTCAGGGTTTGGAGAGTTATGACAGTGCTCCAGAAGACCACACTACTATACATATTTGAATAAATGTAGATTTTTATACATGAATAAATATGGATTGTTATACCTGAAAAAACAAGACATCCTCTGAAAATAAGCCCTATTGCATCTTTTATAGCAAAGATTATTATTAGACCTGTTCTTCATTTTGGGGGAAATACACTATTAGCCCAAGAAGACTAAAACACACTGCGTACCTTATTAAATGAACTTTTATCTTTAAAAAGGATATCTTAGGCATCCAGACATACATCAGTGAACTATAATAAGCTATATTTTCCTCCTTATCAGGGACATTTTCTTGCTACCATAAAAGAAACAGTTTTGACCTTGAGGTTTTACTTGTGAAAGTTAATGCCTACACAACCAAACGACATTTTTTCCTTGAGGGGAAGAAGGAAGACCTGTATCATCCAAGTTCTACTAAGTCTTTCTGACCACAAAGGCATCTTTAAAGAAATATTCCTTTCTTCACTGAATGGGATCCTCATGACCTCCATCCGTTAATGCATCCTGGTCATTTATTCTAGCAGGAAAAGTAGGCTTCAGCGCCCTAATGTGAAGCAACTAAAGCCTCCACAGGGGACCCCTTGCCCAGAGAGAATCACTGCTGATGAGGTTCT
>RJWM01005861.1:0-88546 GCA_004363535.1 Dasyprocta punctata | reverse complement strand
ATCATGAGAAGGACTGGGTACAGGTCTTGAGGAGAGGGCTGTCAAGGGGCACCGGGGAGGAGCTTGGGTGGTTTACTCACCTCAGCAGGTTCTTGGGCCTGCTCCTCTGATAGCTCTACACTGCCCTGGTGGATATCTGGCCTTCTGTTCCAGATGAACTCCTTCCAGTGGTCTACTCTAGATGGGCCGGACCTCCCTTTATAAAGCTGTGGCGAAGGTGGCCACGCCCTTGGGCTTTGTTTGGTTAACAAGTCACCAGCCAATGGCAGCCCTGGGGGAGGGACTGAGACGTCAGGCAATCATCATCTGGGTGGGAGAAGGGAGGGGAGTATGATGAACCCAACAATGGTGGTGGAGAAGGACGGATCTACTTAGCACCCCCACAAAACTCATCTACACTTGTCTTTCACCTCTCTTACCTCCCTATCCTCAATACCAGTGATCAGGAATCAGGGAGAGGGTGATTCCTGGACACTTTTGCCGAGGACACCCCTTTCAGTGGTACATTCTCTTCCTTCCTTGCTTCCACTGTTATGTAGTATGTGTCTTACCTAAAGCCCTGGAAAAGGGACTGAGACATCAGGCAATCATCATCTGGATGGGGGAAGGGAGGGATGCATGATGTGTCCAATATGTATGTTGTAGAAGGGAGGTTCTACTTAGCACACCCACAAAAGCTTTGCCCCACTAATCTTCCACCCCTTTTATTTCCCTATCTTCATTACCAAAGGATCACCAGGCAGGGAGAGGGTGATTCCTCCACAATGTTCCCAAGGACACCCCTTTCAGTGATACATTCTCCTCCTTCCATACCTCCACTATTATCTTGTGTGTCTTACCTGAAGTTCTTCCCTGCTAAAATGTCCACATCTAAGACTATGTAGAGATTTGTACATCCTTGCCTCCTACAAATGCCAAAATATTGGGAATTTTTATGGAGGCTCATAATGATGAGTCATGCCAAGGGTCCCAAGAGACTAAACTCACTGGATTGAATGAACATTAAATATGCAGCAATTTTATTTGATTCAATTGCTCCATTAGAGTGTAATATCTACTCGAACTTCCACTCTCAAATTTCAATCAGTGGGAAAAGGATCCCACCGTCTTCCATTATCACAACCCCTCCTGCTCTTTCATTTCCTTCCTTCCTGTCTGCTGGCCCACACAGAGCACACAGACATATATCCATAGGTTAACAAGAGGTCTATTTTATTGCCACTGCTATGGTTCATGTCAAGATGTCTCCGCAAAGCCTCATGCAGTCATGGGCATGTGAACTTTTCAGAAGGGGCTGAATCTAGAGCTTGTGATTGATTCATGGTTCAATGTTGGGATTAAGGGTGCATGAGTGCAATACCTGCCCTAAGGTGAGCAGCCTTCATACAGTATCAGGGATAGGAAAAGGCTCATCCCCACTCTCTCTTCCTTGTTGCTTTGCTGCAGTCTGCCTGCTGTGAACTATTCTCCTCTGCCAAGCCACTCTGCCTTGGAACTAGCCAGTTATGCAGTGAAACATGTACAAACTTGAGACAAATAAATTCTTTCCTCCCTTTAACTTTGGGTGTCGGGCATTTTGTCTCAGCAATGAAAGAAAAGTAACTAAGACAGAATTTGGTACCAGAGAAGTGGGGTTGTTGCTGTGACTATACCTGATCATGTGTTTAAGGCATCATTGGAGATGTGTCTATTCGTTAAACAAGGGGGTAAACTGTAATCATTAAACATGATATGTCAACTTGAATAGGAACTGCATAGTAGATTAACAAAGCTCTAGATGTGTCTGTAGATGATTGACATGTAGGCTACACACTGAGGATGGGAAACCCACTCAAGATGTGAGCAGCATTAACCAATAGGCATGTAGTCTTTGTGGAATAAGAGGGGAAAAAAGAAGGAAGAAGTATTCACACCCCCTCTCTGATCTTTTTGTTTTCAGAGGAGCTCTGGTCTTTGCCATTGCCTTTGGATGTTGGTCTCCAGTTGCTTCAGGTTTCACAAGCAGGTTCTTCAACAGACTCCTCCAACACACTCTTTGGCTTTTGACAGACTCAGACTGATGCCTTTGCAGTGAATGTCCAGGTTTTGTCCTTCAACCGCTCTAGCTCTTGAGCACACAGATGGCCATTTTAGATTCTTCCACCTCTGATCCTGCAGATGGCCATTGAGACTCTTCTTCTTTCTGCCCCTGTAAGCCTACTTAAAAATCCTACATATATTGATTCTTTTCCTCTATTGAACCCTAACTAATACATGATGCTACAACCAAGAGTAGTTAAATCAGAATTGTTGGGTGCCAGGCATCAGCACCTGTGAAATGATTCTATTCCAAAGCAAAGCTGAGATGGAGAATCTGGGGTGCAAGGTCATGGCCATGAAGCTCTCAGGTCTTTGGTCTCCTTTAAGCATTACTGTGTGTCAGCTTCAGAGTGCTACATTTTGAAAGAAGAAAGAATAAAAATGAACAAAGAATCACCATTAATTTCACAAGCCAGTATAAGACATTACCTACATTTTGGAGGATTTTTTAAATGTTTCTCCTTACTTAGAATTCCTACAAGTGGAAACTCTCCACAAAAATAGTGTGTATTTCTAATATATTTTAGCTGCATAGCAGAAAGTTTGTATCCCTCTGTAATCTCAGCCCAAAGGGCCTAAATCCTGGTCAACCCTCTGAACTGATAATCTTTTTCATTTTTCCTGATCCAATAATTTGTGTATTTTAGGCTGTTGTTTAATGTGCATTTATTTTTTTAAACTCTATTTATCTTTTTATATTTTAATTTTAAAGAAGATAAAACCAAGGAAAATAACAGAATAAAACCAATCAAAAATAAACCAGCATAAGTGACATAGGACTTCAAAACCTTATGAAAGCAACAATAGTTACCATAATGCCTTTTTGTTGTCTTCAAAATAGTTGCAGATACTTTCAGACATAGTAAAAATCAAACAGAACAGCATAGGATAGAAAGAATAAAACCAAAACAGTGAATGCAATAAAGGACTTCAAAACAAACCACTAGTAAATTCAAAATGGCGACCATAATATGTCTTGTTATCTTTCAAATAGCTGTTTATGTCATCAGATTTAACATAATCAAACAAAACAAAAGAGAATAAAACCCAACCCAACAAAACAATGAAAATGATATGGTTTCCTGGCCAGGATTGCTTCCTGGTGAGGCCCCTGGTTCTCTCCCCTACACAGTTCGGGAATGGCACAGACTCACGGAGAGAGGCTTTGGTGTGGCTGTCCCCACTCCAGCAGCAACCTGCGCATGGTACTGGTTTCCAGGTAGGGATCACTTCCTGATGAGGCTCCTGGTTCTCTCTCACTGCAGTCTGCGAATGGTCTTAATGTATATTTCTGTAAGAACTCTTTTACTGATTGCAAAATTTTATTTTATGCAAGCAGGACAGCAACACAGTAATAGAAATTATATAGATGTACTCAAATCTTGTTAGCCCATCACTTAGCACTACAGTACTATTTTTAAATTTTTCAATTACAAAAGAACTTTAATACAGATTATAAAACAATATGTATCCATTGATGAAATTTTCATAAGTACTAAGACAATAAATAAGAAGAATCAATAACTATAATGACTAAAAGTGTGATGGATACCAAAAGAAGCATTTGTTTTAGAACTTTTGGGGACTTATTATTAGAGATTTTTGTTTAGCTTGGTTTGATTTGTTTTGGTGTATGTTTTTCTATGTCATTTAATATTTTAGTAATGTGACTTTCAGAGGTGGCATGATTTCTAAAGTAATGACTAAAGTTAAATATCCTTCAAAGAATCTGAAAGAACTTGACTCGCTTTAAATGCTAATCCTTTTACATTTTTATTGTATATACCACAAGTGATAGAGTGTGACTTGGTGGTTGCTGCTAAACCATATCTTTCAGTATTTGTGCCATTGTGGAGTGCCGTTCCGTAATGACTTTGGCCATGGCCAAGAAATAGGACATGGGCAAAAATGGTGCAAGCAAATTAAAAAAAAACAAAAACAAAAACAAAAATGGTGCAAGCAAAGACTTGATAAATGCAGGTGCACTGGACCTTGTCTGTTTTGAAATGCTCACTCTATGGTAAAACGAAGCCCAAGGTAGCCATGTGGGAAGAAAAGGAGAAAGCAGTCACACCAATGTAACAGACACAAGCAAATCACCTCACTGCAATTTCGTGGGTGAGCCCAATTAAAGAGCTGCCCAGAAGAACTCCAGCCAATCAGAAGCAAATAAAATGGTTGCATGGGGTGATTTTATACAAAGTCATAGATAAACAAAACATGTCAGTATTTATTTATTTACTTTTTTTTTTTTTTTTTTTGGTACCAGGGATGGAACTTAGAACCTCATGCCTGCCAGGCAGGTGCTTAGGCCACTGAGCTAAATCCCCAGTCCTATTTTTTGAGACAGGGTCTCACTATGCAGTTCAAGCTGGCCTTAAACTCACTTTGCAGCCCAGGCTGGTCTCAAACTCACAACAATCACAGTCTCCTGAGTGGTGGGATTAAAGGCGTGCCCCACCACGCCTGGCTAATGTGACCTGTATTTAATATGAACGATTGTATGAGATGTAGAAAAGAAATCCTTGGAAACATAAACTCCAAGAAAACTTTGTTATCTAGTCATATTGCTGAGGTCCTGGCTGCTTAGATGACTAGCAGAAAGAGTGTGGACGTGAGTTGTGAACCAGTTTGGTTTACTACTTGATCCACAGTTTGTTGAGCACTAGTTTCCTTGTGTGCAAATTAGTTATTGTGTGTGTGTGTCTGTGTATGTGCTTGTGTGTGTGTGTGTGTGTGTGTGTGTGTGTGTGTTTATTTTGGGGGAGTTTGGTGGCGGTGGTGGTACTGGGGATCAAACACAGGGCTTTCACACTGATCTATCCCCAGCTCTGTTTTTGTTGTTGCTGTTGTTTTGTTTGTTTATTTATTTATTTATTTATATTTTGGTACAGGGCCTCACTATGTCAAGTTGGCCTTGAACTCATTATATAGCCCAGGCTAGCCTTGAACTCAGGGAGATCTTCCTGCATCAGCCTCTCAAGTGCTGAAATTATGCACTGTGCCACTATCCCTGGTTCATACTTAGGTTTATAAGTGGTAATGCATCTAACTCAATGGAATCATAAACAGGATAAAGACATTGTTTAAAAATAAACTGAGGCATAAAATTTTCAAAGAGTTTATGTGAGTAAACAATGATTCATGAATCAGGCAGCTCCAAACAAAAAGTAGTTCAGGAACTCCATAGAGGGAATGCAAGGGGAAAGCTATAAGACAGTCGCAGAACTAAAAGGAAAAAAAAAAACCAAAAAATGTTTGTTTGTTATGGTTATAGTTACCTTGTTTGATTTTTCCCATTACAAAGCCCTTAATTTATAGCATTATAAATTTGTTGACTGCTTTTGACTAAGTTCTGTTATTTTTTAGTATAGACATTTACAAGAAATAGCTCAAGTTCAGTTTCACCTATGTTTGTAAATCAAGCAAGGTTGAAATCACTTAGGAGGTCTATCTGACTTGTCTGCTCAGGGATATCTTGCGCAGGGCCCCATTTTAATTTACTTTAACAGTATGTTCACATTTTCATTAGCTAGCCATGTCTCTTGAATCCCAAGCAAGTGCTCTTCCACCATACTTTGCTACTAATGAATCACTTATGGGTCTACAGAGACCAGATGGTGAGATATATTATCTGAATGCCCACCTCGGGCAAACTTGGAAACTGCTTCTCTGTTTCCAAGACAGCAGGAGGCTACTCCATTACCTCCAGAAATAGTCTTTCTGCTTTGTAACCAAGTCACCTACTCTATTATTGGCATCAGGGGACTTTTTTCAAAACATCTGACCCTTCGGACTCATCTTGTGAATTCTAGCTCATATTTGGGACCAGCTTTAAACACAGAAGAACGTTTTTGTTATATTAATTTGCATATCTTGTCAAGGACATCTACAGAACACTTTCATTTCTTGGTAAAATGAAACTGACAGAAGACCTAAGCAGTGAAGTACTTCATATTTCAGTTTAAAAGGGGAATGAGAAACAGAAGACAAGGTTAATTATGACACTGGGGTTTTACAATGCTAGAAGTGTACCATATACAAAGGAATATGTAGGCTGTGTTCTTTTTCCACATGCCATTTACCTAAAGGCTCAACATACCTGCAGATTTCTAATGAAGAATATTATTATTTAAAACATACCCAAGACTGTATCTAATTGAAAGGGTTAACACTTCAGACTTCCTATAAAAATTCCATGGTGCTTGTCGTTGAAGCCCTTCCTCTTCATCAAGCAGGTCCTGATGTACAGCATCTGAGAGTGGAAACAACCACAGGAACTGGGGAGGCGTTGGGGTTAGTACTTACTTAACTACTTCTCACTCACATGATGCCCTAAATCAAGCAACCTGAATAAAGAAACCTGAGACCTTATACATCCACATGTTGAGACACAGTACTTGATGGACTCAAACAATCTGAGGATTTTATTTCATTTGCCATCAATAGAGAAATGTTTCCTCAGCTTTGGAAAAGTATGAGGTGTGAAAGAAAACCATGGTGAATGTTTGCATTTTTTTTCAATTTATTACAGTAACAGACACATTGCCATTGATCCCCTTTAAAATACTCCCTGTGCTTTGACCACAATTATTCTTGGCACTTTCTGAATCAGTTCTGGATGTCCTCTTTCCTAAGTGTCTTTAGCTGTGCTGTTGTGGCTGGCTCAATGTCCTGAGTGGATTCAAAACATTGGCCTTTCATGGACATTTTGACTTTAGAGAAGAACCAGAAATCACACAGTACCAGATCCAAAGAACAAGGTAGATGAGGACACACCACAGTGTTTTTACCACCCTGCCTTTCTGTTGGATGGCACTCAGCAGCAGCGATCACTATCTTTTTGATCACACCTAAGAAAAACCTCATGAAAGAGGACTTTCAGAACTGCTTCAGAAAGTCACAAGAACAATGAGATAAGCATGCTTGAAATAAAGAGAGGATTTTGAGAGGGACTAATACTAATGTCTTTTAAGCTAAATTTTTAAAATTTAAAGTCATTGTATATTTTGCTCACACTGCAAATGTGTCACACTAACTTTCTAGAGAACCACTGATGTCTATGCCTGAGTTGAATGGTAGAGCTGAGATTCCATCAGACCTAGGGCTCTGTGCCTGACCGTATCCTTGTTCAAGCACCACTCTGGATATGGCTCAAGTCCTTTTCATTTCAGAGACTTTACTCCAGAAGCATTTTAATGTTTAAATCTCTAGATTAAACTAGGGTGGGCAGAAAAAATATATGACATCCAGTTGAATTTGAATTTCAGATAAGTCACAAATTGCTTTCTAGAAACAGCTTGTCCCTATTTGCTAAATTTGGCACCCTTACATGAAACCTTACCTACACACTAAAGACTCTTTTCTACCGGATAGTTCCACCTCCAGTGAAAGAAGAAATGTAGGGAGTCAGAAAACAAAGTATAGGTGCACCAGCCAATGAAAGGTCTCTTCAAGCAAGATAAAAAAAATCATCCGATGATTTCTCTCCAACTCACTTAGTTGCAGGGCACTGGGTCAATCATGTTGGCACTTCTATTGCATTATTCAGTCTATGGTGGTTCACAGGAGACACAACTAACTCTTCCCAAGAAAGCCTTTCAGAGGTCCAAAGTTATTTATTGCACTATGTGCATGTGATCAAAGATCAGAAATGATCCAAATGTTCATAACAGAGAAAAGGCCAAGAGAACTGTAGACTATTCAGACAATGGAATGTTCTCTACTTCCAAGAAAAGAGTAAATGCTCCCTAAACGAAGGTATAAAAGGAATTCCAAATTTAAAAGAAGCAAGACAGGAACAAAATATACACTAACAAATTATGCTACCATGCAGGGGAAAAGGAGGAGATAAGAATATACTTTTTCAAAAATAAGAGAAAAAGAATATACTTTCATTTGCTCCTGTGCCTAAAGTAGCTCTGGGAATGCAGGCAAGGGACTGAAAGAGAATGATTTCTTGTAGGATGGGACTGAGTGGGTGGCCCATAAGTGTAGAAGGTGTTTGGCATTGTATCCATACATACATGTTTGTATGTGTATGCATATATATGCACAGATCTGTAAGGAAGTGGGGCCTGAGGATGCTATAATTAAAAAGGCTTGTTTGCAAGAGTGGCCTTGGACTGGTTTTACACAAGGGCTCCCACCATCTCCTGAACTGTGAGGAGTGTCAATAATGTGCTCTGGAGTGGGTACCTGTGTGACCAGACCCAGTGCACACCGTGGGAGCTGAGGCACTTAATGATCTTCCCTACTAGACAGCATGCATTTCTCAACTGATTACTAGAAGAATTAAGCAGGTCCTGTGTGACCCCTGTTGCTGAGTTTGGTTTGTGTCCTTCCACTATAGCAAATCATGGTGTCACGATGAGGGAGTGAATGTGTGCTGAGCCTTGAAGCCTCCTAAAGGACTCCAGACCTTGGAGACCTCTACACAATACACAGTCTCTCCACACTTGTTCTTAGCCAAAAGGCCAAGAGCGATATTCTCTCTCTCTCTCTCTCCCTCTCTCTCTGGCTCTTGCTCTCTCTCCCCTCCCCTGCTCCCATTGTTTTATATCTCTGTAAAATTTCAGTACCATATGTATATGCATTACCTATTAAAATAAAATGAAAGAGTACAAGGCCTTTGTTTTTAATTTGCCTAAGTAAGTCACATTCCATCTGTTGTTTCTTTCCTCTCTCCTTTTTTCTACTTATTATAGTTTTTACTTCATGATTATTTTCTGTTAAAATTAAAGAAAATGTGAAACAGCTAATGCCTGATATTTGCCAAGCAAAAGCCTCAATTAAAATATTTTCAGAGAAAGACAGAAAATGAGAAAGAGAGAGAGAAGAAAAATGGAATAAAGAATACAATAAATGTCACTGCCTCAATCTCTGAGGAGGTGGAGAATTCTTGTAGCTGTAAAATAACAGCATTACGTTTATTTTTTAATTTTTTCAGCTTTTATAACTTAATGTTTCAAAATCTTAGGGTCTTGTTTTAGAAGAATATGCCTCTCTGATCACATTGAGCAGCTCAGCATGTAACTGGAAAGCTCTACCACATAATGGTAGCTCTACCATTCAGAACTTTTTTGACACAGAGCTTAGAGTTAACTTTGTGGTTATTGTAAACTTTTTCAAACATGTGAGTATAAACAAAGATTTTTTAAAAGATTGGGCTGGGGGTTTAGCTCAGCGGCACAAGTGCCTGCCTGGCAAGGTCAAGGTCATGAGTTTGATCCCCTGTACCAAAAAAAAAAAAAAAAGGAAAAGAAAAGAAAAGGATTATAGAGATCGAAGTTTCTGTGTGAACACCAAGGACTTCTAAATCAGAAAAAATAAAATAAAATTCCAAACACTATAAAAGATGCTTAGGGAACAAATTGGGAAATTCAAATGCAGAATCAATATGAGATGATATTATTAATCATTCTCTTCAATGGCATCCCTATTTTAGGTCTGCTCAGGGGTAAAAGTACTGTCCGCAGTTTTCACATGATTAAGAAACACACGCACACACAGCCAGTATAGTGCACTGTTAGCAGTTGTTTAACTTTTTTCTTTTATTCTTTTTCATTAAGTTTATTGGTACATTTTAAATATGCATAATGATCACTTTCATATAGTGACTTTGTACCTGTACATGATTTATCTCAATTTCACTTTTCCCCATTCCCTTATCTTCCCTCCAATCCTTCTTCCCCTCATTTACAAAAGCTTCGTTTCCATTTCTCCCTCTTTTTTCTTTTTTCCTTTTCCTTCCTTTCACCCTCCCTTCTCCCTAGTTCCCCTTCACAAATGAGCATTTTCTTCCTATTTCATAATATCTAGTATGTATTCTGGTCCTTGTTTACACTTTCACTTTCTCGTACCAGAGGAACAATGTGATAGGACAACACTCAAAAATCAGTAGAATTCCTGTGTACAAACAGCAAATTCACTGAGAGAGGAATTAGGGAGTCCACGCCTTTCATAATAGCTTCCAAAACAATGAAATATTGGGAGTCAATCTAACAAAGGAAGTAAAAGACCTTTACACTAAAAACTATGGTACTCTGAAAGGAGATTGAAGAGAATATCAGAAAATGGAAAGCTATCCCTCGTTCTTGGATAGAAAAAATCAACATAGTGAAAATGACCACAAATCCAAAATTGTTATACAGATTTCTTGCAAAATAGTTATTTAATCTCAACAACTAGTAAGAAATTATATTGTGCAAGTCTTTTAACTGATTTATGTCTTAAATTTTTCAGAATAAGAAGTTGGAGTCAGAAGTGATGGCACATGCTTGTAATCCCAGCACTTGGAACACTTGGAACCCTAGAACTGAGACAGTTGCAAGTTTGAGGCCAAGCAGGGCTACATGGTGAATTTAAAGCCCACCTGGACTACATGGTGAGATGGTGCCTCAAAAAAACAAGAGAGAGAGAAAGAAAGAAAGAAAGAAAGAAAGAAAGAAAGAAAGAAAGAAAGAAAGAGGAGAACAAAAAATATTTAACAACAACAACAAAAAAAAACCCAGAATGCCAATATAATTAGAATTAAAGAATAATAATGTCAGGGATATAACTCAGTGGTAGAACATTTGCCTAGCATGCACAAGGTCCCAGCACTATTTGGTTTGAAAACCAATAACCGCTCCACTATTGAGTCTACCATATTGAGTTTAGGCAGATTTAGTATCTTCTGAATAAGAGAACAGAGACTGTTGGTGCTTGACTATTAGAAAAGTTATACTTAACTAAACTCTTTTAATTCAACCAGCAAGTGAAACCAAACAGATCACTGGTCACTTCAATTGATTGGTCTGCTGAATGATCTTCCTCTCCTAATGCACCTAATTGAGATATTCTTATTTTTGCCATTACTTTTATTTTCATAACTGTGAAGAGCATTTTCTTAAGCACCTTTTGTGAACAGGATGCTGGGTTCAACACATTCTTATGTCAAGAGGGCTGTAACATCTTTGGGGAACTAGGAGGTATGAGTCAAGGACAAAGGGCAACACAAGAAAGCAAAATCAATATGCTACATGCTAAATGTATGATATTATAATCACTTGGGAGTTTAGTATATAAAGTCCAAATGTGTCTTTATTGGTTACACAGCTTCGTCCCTTTTATTACGGATGAGAAAGCAGATTTATTTTTATGTACTCGAATTTTTCAGTGTTTTCTTTAGGACACCGAGGTTATTGCTGCTGGTTGCTTTGTTTTGTTTGAATTGTTATCATGCTTACAGCGACAACTTATACGTTTGAAGATTATGAAAACATTTACCTATGGTTTCTTCCAGCACTTTTTAGTGATAGGTGCAATTTACGTAATTATGTGTGTATTTATTTATTTAATTATTTGCAGTATGAGGGATTGGACCCAGGGTCTTACGCATGGTAGGCAAGCACACTGCCACTGAGCTACACCCTCAGGTCTTTTTTATTTTTATTTTGAGACAAGGTCTACGTATTTTTGAACCACGTAAAATTTATTTTGATATGAGAAGTGAGGTTGGACAGCAGCTTTAGGTTTTCTAAGCTTCAAGCCAGTTGGCCAACACTATTTCAGTGATGTCTTTTGGCATTGACGTGACTTCCACTAATATCCCATATGTGCCTTTAATTCTGACTCTCTGTTTCATTGATTAGCTGGTGCTCTGCTCTCTCAGGCAATGCAGCATCATAGTAATAGATCTGGAAGATAAATCCTCCCCTCGGTGCTCTTTCAATCAGAAACTACCTGGCTCTTCTCAAATGTGGTCTTTTGACCACAATAACAGTCAGACCCAATGCCTAAGACTAGATGATGTTTCCTTATTATACAAAAGGTTACTTTCATGACTAATGTTGCACCAGACTTTGCCATAAACAAAACCCAACTCCAAGTTTCTCATGAAATCCTATTGTCATTTGATTGAGATTGCATAGCATCTAAAAATCCATTTCAACAGAGTTTCCTTTTTTTTTTTTTTTTTTTTTTTTACAGTGTTGCGGCCTCTATTCCCAGTAACAATTTATTTCTGTTCATTTATTTACATCTTTGAATCCTCCCGGCCCCTGGCAGGAAACAGATGTCGCACTCACACGGGAAACTGATGAGCTCAGCAAAGTGAGTCTGTACTTGTGCAGGATTTAAGGAAATTAGAAAGGTTGATGCAGCACGTCAGGAGAGAGCCTTCCCAGACTGAGCCTGAAATGGCAAGGGGAGGAACGAAGACTGGGATTCAGGGAGCAGAGCATCATTAGACTAGGGTTGCAGCCAATTCACAGCCAGACAGAGGAGCGATGCAAAGACCCTGCCCTTTGCTTCGCATTCAGGACCTCCCGAGGGCTAGATGTAAGCAGATGGCAGCGAGCAAGGGGCTGTTCACACAGCGGGGCCTCCAAGGACACAGGACAGGTCGACAGGGAGAGTGGGAGGAGGCTGAAGAGGGCAAAAGAAAGGGGTACAGCCTGCTAGGGGGAGCCCCTAGCTCTTCCAACTGTCCTAACTGCATGTGTGTCCTGGCAATTTTCTTTCCAAGCACTCCAAGTTTTACTGTTTTGAATGGACCTTTTCCTCGCATTTGTTTCGAGTACAGGCCAGTTATTGTTTATATGGGAGAAAACTATTAACTTTTACATATTGTTTGCATAGTAGAGTGCTTTGATAGGAGATGTTTGATTTATTTATTTATTTTTTTTTTTTGAGACAGGATCTCACCAGGTAGTCCATGTTGGCTGTGAACTTACTATGAAGCCCAGACTGGCCTCAAACTTGTGGTGCTTCTCCTCCCTCAGCCTCACAAGTACTGGGATTTTAGGCATGTGCCACCAGGCCCAGCTGAGATGCTTGATTTTTACTGCCTGTGGGGGTACCACTTTTTGTGTCACATGAGGCAAGTCCAATATTGTTTCTGCATCGATTTCAGTATTTGTAAAAAAGAAAAAAAAAAAAAAACTTGGGTAGTAAGGCGTTTACTTCAGTCTTAGTGTTTATTGAGATAATACATATGGAGCAGTTATAATAGTAGCTAGTTCTCAACAAATCCTCAGTAAATGTCACCTGTTATTAGTGTAACCAATAGTTGTTTGGCTAATTTAGGTCATCAATGACTTTTCTTTTTTTAATTTCTTTTTTATTTGTATTTTTATTTATTTATTTGTCTTTTTGAGACAGGGTCTCACTATGCTATTCAGGTTGGCCTTGAATTCACCATGCATCCCAGGCTGGCCTAGAATTCATAGTGATCCTCCTGCTTCAGCCTCTTGAGTTCAGGCATAGTGCCACCACACCCAGCCTGACTTTACTTTTTCTAAAATGTTTTATTAATACATCTGCAAAACAAAATGATTACACTAATTCTGGGGAGTTGGTGCATGTACATAACACATCTACATTCTATTACTTCCCATTCTCATCCTCTCTCTCCTCCTTCTTTCCATCTCTTGTCCCTCTTCTCCTTTGCAAAAGATCTATCTTCCTGTTTCTTATTATCTACCTTTTATTTTGTTATTTAAATTATTTATACTTTGCCTTTCTCATATAAGAGAAACCATGCAATGTTTAAGCTTATGTATCTGATGTATTTCACTTAACATTATGATCTCAAAGTGCATCCATTTTCCTACGAGTGACTGAAACTTACCCTTCTTTGTGGCAGAGCAGTACTCCAATCAATGACTTTTCAATCCAGCCTATTAAACCTGGTCATCATTACCTGATTTCCTCATGCCAAACTCTGCATTTACTACATTCCTTTCCAGACAGAATAGGAGGCTTAGAGAACTTTGAACATGACTACAGTATTTTCACTGGACCCACAAAAGGCTCTGATTACCAGTTCAGAAAGAAAAGAATTCTGCCAGGGACCACACTTTGAGCAGCAAGGCTGCATAGGACACTAGACCACAAGTACAGCTGCAATTTTAATCTAAAGTGAGTGAACCAACTGGTGGCTTCGCCATGGCTTGAAAACCAGTAGCTCTACTTGCTGGGCCCAAAACAACAAAAGTAAATTAAATTTGCCTCTAAGACACCTACAGAATGGCAGTTCTGCACCTGGGGTTTCCAGCCCCTCTGGGGATATTTTGCAATGTTCTGAGAGGAGCCAGTGCTATTGGCATCTGTTGGGCACACAGCAGAGACATAGCCAAACATTCTGCAACCCAACAAAGAAGGATCTTGTCCAAAGTTTCAAGAATACTAAGGTTAAAAACCTTATAAAAAAGAAAACAAAAAGATTGATGTACCGACTTTTTAAAATTCAGATGAGATATTGTTACAGTTATGGTGGTAGAAATAAGAGGAACCTGGTATTTCTGCAAACCTCATGTCTGGGGTGGCTTAAAGTGTCACGCTCCTCCCTGCTCCCCCCACCACCCCCAGTCTTGTCTTTGCACTTGAAACCCCGGGGCTGGCAGCTGGGAGTCTCTGTGACTCTACGCTGTCTGCTGTTCATCTCTGCATCTCAGACGACTTCAGATATAGAATCACTCCTTGCAATCAAGGAAAGTATTTTAAGTATTGGAGCAAATTTGGATCATTTAAGTAAGTAGATATTTACACTGTTGAAAAGAACAAGAAAGGGGGGGGGAGAGGGAACTCAAATCCTATGCAAAAAAATGTTTTTTGTTTTAGAAATTTCAAGGAAATTGTGGTAGTCTAAAATGTCAGTTCTTCTAAGATAAGTTCAAGTTTTAGTAAGGTTAGAAACATTTCTTTAACTTTGAAGGAATAAATACTAGTGATCGGTATTTTCAATAGCACATTTTAAGGCAATTTTCCCAGCGTGTTTTTAAGCTACAGTGTTCTGCTGTCTTTGCAGTGCAAAATCTGATGTCTTTCTTTATCTTAGTTGATGCTGCTGGCTTCATCTCAGGCTGACCTTGGTACGTCTCATGCTCTTCCCTCTTCTACCAGACTTCTGTATTCCATTTTGGAAGAAGACTAAAAATGGTAAGAGAACCCTAAAATTATTATCTGCAATCTTTGTGGAGATAATTGAAGCGAGTTGGCAAGAGTAATGTTTAAGAGTTGTACTTTGCTAATTTCCTGGGGGAAAACTGTTTTGTGCTCTTTCATCACTCAGATTAATTAGGGAAATATTTTGTGATTTTAGAGCAATCAATGCTTGCTCTTTCCAACTTCTTATAAAAGTTTAACACAAGCCTGGCGTGGTGGCACATGCTTGTAATCCTGGCACTCAGGAGGCTGAGGCAAGAGGATCCTGGCAAGTTCAAGACCAGCCTGAGTTACAAAGTAAGCTGAAGTCCAGTCTGAACTGCATAGTGAGACAGTCTCAAAAAGACAAGCTGGGTGTGGTGGCACACGCCTTTAATCCCAGCACTCGAGAGGCTGAGGTAGATGGAGTGTTGTGAATTTGAGGCCGGCTTGGGCTCCAACGTGAGCACAAGGCCAGCCTGAGTTACATAGTGCGACCCTGCCTCAAAAAACTAGGGCCAGGAGTTTGGCTCAATGGCTTAAATGCCTATCTGGCAGGTGCAAAGTTGTGAGTTCCATTCCCGGTGCCAGGAAAAAAAAAAAAAGAGGAAAAAAAAGTTAAATATCTACCATAGTTAGCAGGAACAGATGTTTGAGTTAGAGATAGCTTCTATAGGTCTCCTTTATTCATCCTACAGTTGTTGTTTTAAAGCCATGCAAATCATGGGAGCTACTTTGTGCTTTACCCAGCGTCTGGTGTTGTGGGACTAACTATGTTGATGGGACAGGTTGTGGGGTGCACATAGAACAGCATCTCAAACTCTGATGCTGTCAAAGAAAAACAGAGCTGGCCAATAGTTAAAGTGGTACTATAGGAACTATTGCAGTAAGAGAAAAGAGACCTCTTAGAGAACTGGGTTCAAGTCCATGTACAGTAAGGAGTAGGGTAGCAGTCAGTAGATGAAAAATTACTAAGTGGAAACTTCATGGGTGAGGGGATTCTGGCTAAACTGACCAAACCAGATTCTTACTGGAGACAGGAAAGAATCCTGTAGATCAAGATGTACATCTAGGTCCAGGTCATCTTCTGGGGGGGTGGGTAGTGAGGAATGAGGGATTTGATCAGATCCCAAAGGTAATCACAAACCAAGGTATGCAGGAGGATTCTCAACAAATTAACTTGGTAGGAGTCTTGCTCCAATTGGGCAATGCAAAGATGGGCACAAATATCAAAGACCAAGTCACTGAGGTTTAGAGGAACTTGACTGGTGTAGTCAGTAAGAGTCTTTTCCAGTGGCTGGCTCTCCCAATCACTAGCTGGGGGACCTTGTGCCTAACACCCAAGTGTTCAGAAGCTCAGCTTCTCTGAGTCTGAAAGGAGCATTATAAAGCTTCCCAGCTATCTTCAGAGCCACCGTTAGGCTCCAATAACAGTTTGTTCAAATCTTCTGAAAATGGTGTGGTACAAGTGTGACTAGGTATGCCAAAACTAAATCAGAAAAAGACATGAGCAGACTTTTTCAGAAATTATTTTCTCATGCAAATTAGTCGCAATAAAGGGTTTTCACTAGGAATCCACTGTGATTTCTATATCTGACTGTTGGGCTCATTTTATAGCTAAGGTCTAATAAAGTGTTAATTATGGGACTACTGTGCTACAAAGGAAATAACTGCTTCTAGTTTCATTTCCTAGAAACCCAGATGTCTATTTTAATGCGCACACATGACCATAACCTTCTGTGCCTCTTGAGAGATGGCACAAATGAAATGATGGTAATGAAGGCAGCTCACATGTTTTGACCACTTACTGCTAGTCAAGCCTCAGGTTAAGGACTTGATATACACGACTGTGTTTCAACATCAAAGTAGCCCTGTGAGACACAAATAAGGAAATTGGGGTCTTGAGTGTTTAATGAGCTTAAGGATATAGCTTGGGCAGCCTGATTCCAGAGCTGCCTGAAACTCCTGTGTTTCTCCAAGCCTGGCATGTGCTTTACCCACAGACACTCAATAAATGTGGGTTCCATTATGATATCTTAAGATCAAATGGGAAATTGGTATATTTTTTATACAAAGAAACGTAGAAACGATTTTCAAAAGAGGAAAAATGAAAAACCCAAAAGCACAGGAAAAATATTCAGCTTACTATTTGTAGTGTCAGGTTCTTTAATGTGGAAGTTGGACTTCTCTCATCTCTTCTTAAAGGAATGGCCAAGCATATGGTGAACCATTTACCAAAATAGTCTCTGCAGCCTGACAAAGGAAATGTGTCGTGTCCCTTGTTGGATTTAAAACCAAATCCTTCCCCCGATAAAGCCCTGGCTATTACTAAAATGCTTCTCAACATGTGAAATAGATACAGGGATGGAGAAACCAGTATTGGAAGGGCACATGCCAAAATGTTAACAGTAGCTAAACAATTTTTAAATAAAAACATCATCTTACTCTTAACCAATTTCTCCATGGCTAAACAAAGGGATGAAGAGATCGCAATGAGCTAAATTAATCAGATATGATTATTTAAAAATTTGGAGGGCTGTGCTGGCGTTAAAAAAACACGTAATTATGGATTAACTAACCAGTCTCTTTACACTCTAAGACTAGATACTTTTCACCTCAGAAGCTGACCAAAGTTTAGGGTTGAGGTTAGCAAACTATGGCCTATGTGCCATAACCAGTCTGCATCAGTTTTTATACAGCCCACAAGCTAAAAATGTTATTTTTTATTTTTTAAATGATTAAAATATGTCAAAGGCAAACTACTCTTCCATAGCACCTAGAATGTGAATTCAAGGTTAAAGTGCTCACAAATAATTTTATTGTTTGTGCTCTTGCTTCTGCATTATCTATAACTGCTTTTGCACCAATGGCCAACCCCATAAAGAGTAGAATATGTACTAGAAGTCACGTAGTACTAAAATATTTCACTAAAATATTTATTAACTTGTTCTTTATAGAAAAATTTGCCAGTCTGTGGTTATAGAGAACAAGAGGACAGTGTTTAAGGTCACATGAAGTTTTCTATCTTGGAGTCTTTGGTGACTGTTGAGACACTTAATAGCTGCTGAATTCCTGATCTACATAAGACTATGTTATATCATTTTATTATTTTAGGTTAAAAACTAAGTCAGGTAGAGAGTAAATGATAAAAAAAGTTTCTCCTTTTTTAAAAAAAGTGGGATATATTCTTGTACTTTTTTGTTGTTATGCAATGAAACTTTGATATATATGGTATTTTTACTGTATAGCAATTAGATCGTGATTAGAAACATTTTAAAATATACAAAGAGGGAATAGTTAGTCAGAAATCTGGTAGGGAAATTCCTAGTGGAGGCTCAGCCTACAAACAAATAGCACTGAAGCAACTTCCTTACTCACAGCTCTTGGTTTAGCCCCCGGAGAGACAGTTGCACACAACACAAATCTAGTCGGCAAACAATTCAGTGTCTTAGTGTCCTGCCTTCTGTAACCACAGGTCAGTGGATTTCAACTGAGGCGTTTGCAACAATTACTTCCCCACTGTCCTCCAGCCATGCAGCCATTTTCTCTGGTTCCACCCAGCACATTCAGCTGTGGGATCCCCACCTTGGCGTAAAGCCCCCAGCTCCCACTGCTTCCCTGAAATGACTGGCTCCTCTAGAAATGCAAGTTTCATCACTGTCTTTAAGCTCCTGGCTGACTTGGATGTTTTGCCTGCTCAGTGATCTTGAAAGTGGCCTGGGGGAGCAGCAGAGGAGTGAAGGGCGTTGCAACCCTGCCACCGAGAAAAGTATCTAGCATGTAGCTAATATCAGTAAATATTCGCTGAATTTTAAATTTTTCTCAGTTTCTTTCCACATTGTTGCGATTAAGTTTTATTATTTCCTTGGTGATTTTATTTTTTTAAAAGCATTCTAATAAAAAACAATACTTTGGAGAGGGGTCAAAAAATATAACATGAGAGTAGAAGTCTTCTTTACTCCAGTAAACGTCCCCTTTATACCACTGCTCCGAAAAAATTGCCATTAATTCACACTTTTCTCTGCAAATACAAACACACGTACATGTATTCATCATAAAAGGATCCCATGCTTTATATCATTTTGATGCTTTCTTTAAAAACCCACTTTATTTTTATTACTTAATAGTAGACCTTACACAGCTTTTCATTTCAAAACCTACAGCTGTACTATTAGTGGTTTCCTATTTTTAACCATTCTGCTGAACTGATGGCTCCCATCCAGTTCTTCCCATTTGTAATATTTCAGAGAGCTGAATCAAATGAACACAGTAGTTTTATCTGAATACATATAACGTTTAGAATTATAAAAAGATGGATTAGTTGTTTTCTCCTTCTGTGAAATCCTTGAGAAGTTAATGTTTAAAGGCTTTGCTTAGATTATTTTGAAATAGCAGCAGCCTGAAATTCTGGTGTGCTCTGAAGACCCTTGCTGAGGAGAGTGCCTGTCCGATAAATTTGTGGTGGTGTGGGGAAGGGGGGGCTCCAGGTCAACCATCAGTGTTCTAGAATAGGCACAACAGAAAGGGATCGTTGATGTTAGATACCTCAGTGCCACCTACCCCCAGTCTGTTGATGAGAAAGTCAAAGTTGAGGAGAATTCAGTTGGTAGCTCTGTGTAGAAAGGCTGAAACCTAATCTGATTTTTAGCACCCAAGATGCTGACTCCTAGAATAAATACACACAAGTCAGAAAACTCCTGGCATTGCTCTAACTTGTCCCAAGACACAAACTGCTCAACCACACTTCCTCATTTTTTGGCATTTAAATTCCCAGTTACATACATCTCCTCCTCCTCAGATTACACCCATGTATCTCTTACAAGCTTGCACAGTTTTGAAGATAAAAATACTACTTGCAAAACATGAAGTTAGGAACATCTTGGTAAATGTTTCTTCCTATTAGTAATCATATCTCTACAGCCATGAATAATCTAGTGAGAAACTGATATAAATTTGAAATCAAGAGCCTTCAGTTCAGAATACAAGTTTGAGTCCTGCCATCAAAATTAGGCATCCAAGTGTACATAGGCTTTTGCCACTTTGGGTTTTTCTGTTTTTGTTTTTGTTTTTTGAGACAGCATCTCATTATGTTCAAGGGCAAACCAGACTCACTGCATAGCCCAGTTTTGAACTCACCATGTAACCCTCAATATGGCGTTTAATTTTGAATGATCCTCCTGCCTCAGGCTCCTGAGTCCTGGGATTATAGGTGTGCCACACCTGGCCCAGCAATTTTTGCCACTTTGAAGAGTTTTTTATCTAAACTTCTGTTTGATGCATGAGCAAGCAGCATTACATCTAGGATTCAGACCTATCCATAATCTGTTTATTTGTCTCACCATGTATTTTCCTGATAGCAAAGACTTCTACACACAAGAAATGGTCATGTTTTCTGCTCTAGCACAGTAATTTGCATGGACTAGATTCCTGGTAATATTAGATGAATGGCTACATAAGTGTGCAATTCCTTGTTATGAAGGTAAAGCTCAAGGTCCATTTAAATTTAAAAATTCATTGTATCATTGCTGGACATAGTATGCCATTCATAAGAAGTACAGCACCAAAAACATTCTTTTCCCCCTTCAGCTTGGTTCCATTCAAAGCATAAATATACTTTTTATTATTTGGAGATTTTTGTTATAAAAGCATCCAATTCCCCTCCTCCAAAAACCTTCAATAGTACAAAATAGAAAATAATAGAGTGCCAAGAATCATTTAATCCCAAAGGAAATTAACCAAAATGCAGACCAATGACATTATATGAAGCCATTTGCTATAAGTACAGGAGGCAACTTGAAGACGATTGGTCAAAACTAGGTCTGAATCTTGGCTTGAAATTGGCTCTCTGCTCTCCGCTTTCTCATCAGCAAAGTAGGAGTATTAACATGTCCTCTCTGTTTTCTCATCAGTAAAGTAGGAATATTAATATGTCCTTTCAACTTCAGGATGAAGGATCAATAATGTAATATAAGCAACATGTTTCTCTTAGCACCTGGCATACAAGTACAGAATAAAAGGCAGCTTTTATTTTAAAACACGCAAACACACAAATGACTGATGGCTGCTCCATGTGAATTCTGCATTTTCCATTTTAACAAATGAGGTGATTTACTATGAGCATAGAAACACCTGTGCATACAAAATCACACATTCCCATTTCTACCATAATTACTTCACTAATTGAGCATCCAAATTTACCCAGTGTATTTGCATGAGTAATTAGCCATGATTCATCACCAAAGCCAGGCTTATGTCTTGTGTACTATGCTATTTTATAAATCAAATTACTGAATGACGCACGTCTTTAGGCACTCATTGCCCAAAATCAAGCAAAACAAAATAACATGCATTATTTGTAACGCATGAAAAAATACACCTGGCTCAGTGCGAAATCTTTAAATTTTAAAATAACATTAATGGAAGCTAACAGAAGACTGAAGCGCAGAGTTCCCAACTGCTTGAAAGAAAAAACTTACACACTTAAGAAACTTTCCTTTGGAATAAAGAAGTATTTCACATTTGTAAGCCATGCTCTTAAAAATATCTTCTATGTTGGGAAATCTTAAATGTATACTTTCTCTTTAACCACTTTAGAAAGGCTTTGTTCATTTAGTCCATTTTTCTCCTTACCTGCTAGATTAGAGCCCAGCTTTCTCCCTGTAGTTAATCTTTCTTCTGACTGGAGTCTTGGAATGCAGACATCCTGGAAGTTCCAAATTCCAGTCTTCCAGCATGGCTGGAGGGAACATCCAGAGATATCTTATCTGCCAGGTAGAATTGCAAGGGCTAGTTGGCCTTGGGCTTGATGATGAGTGTGGGGCATGCGAAGCCTTATCTTTTGAGTACCTATTCCCAGGTGAGACAAATTAGCTCTTTGTTTTTGCTGGTGTAGGGTTCAAAGGGGCATCTCTTCTGGAGAAAGTGCGATAAGGGAGTCTTTCTGTAGCTCCACTTCCCTATCTCTTCCTCCCCTAACAATGACACCATCTCCTGCGTTTTACACATTTTCCCCATTCCAACCCTTCCTTTGGAGGCCTTGGGTTCCCCTGGCTGCTCCTTGTTCCCCTGACAAAATCTGATCTTCAGTAGCAAATTTTACTAGTTAGGATTGTTGAATGCAGGACTCCTATGGGATATTTAAAACAGTTCAAAGCTTTGATTTTCTCAGCAAGTATCTCATTTGCACTCATTATGTGGCAGTCATCATTATGATGGAGGCTGTGTAAAGACAAAGGTTTCTGGGCCTAAAGGTGTTCCCAAACTAAAGGGAGAGATAAAGGTGCTACAGTAGAACAGTTAATGGTGCAAGCTTTATCTCTGAATTACCTGGGTCCCACCTAGGGCAAGCAAGACCATCTCTGCTTCTGACTTTCCTGATTGGAAGTGAACATACCTCTTAGAATTGATAGAAGGAGTAAATCATATTGAAATCGCATCATGTACAATTTCGCCTCATCCTTGGTAGACTTGGACTGAGAGTTAATTCCATGCACAGGTTAATACAGTACAGCCTGAGATTTTATCTAGACCACAGGTCTGCAGATGATGACCTGTAGTCTATAATCTGCTACATCACCTGCTTTTTTGTTGTTGTCATTGTTTGTTTGTTTTTTGAGACAAGGTCTCACTATGTAGTCCACACTGGCCTTGAACTCACTATGTAGCTCAGGCTGACCTCAAATTCATGGCAATCCTCCTGTCTCAGCCTGGGATTATGAGAAAGAATTGACAATAAATATCAGGATTCCACTGACTCCTATTGATTCTTCCCTTGACAAGTTCAAACTGTATACCTACTGGGGGCAGGAGACACATTGTTTCTGCCTGTAAAGAGTGCAGAAAGTTTTGGAAGCGAGAAAACAATCCAGAAATCTAAAATACAATGTAGAAATCCTTTCTTTCTTTCTTTATTCTTTCTTTGTTTCTTTGTTTCTTTCTTTTTTCTTTCTATCTTTTTGGTACCGGAAATTGAATTCACCTGGGATTACAGGCGTGTGCCACTTTGCCTGCCAACCACCTGCTTTTGCACATCCTGTGAGCTTAGAATAAGTTTTATAATTCTAATAAATCACATTTTAAATAATTATCAAAGTTCCAGCATAATATTTTTAATTTTCCTAAAGTATACTTTTATATAAGAAGTTTGCTAACTCCTGACCTAGACCAGTGCTGTCTTTATGAATGATGAAAATGTCTTGTAACTGGATCCTCAAATACATTGACCACTACCTTAATGTGGCTTTTGAGCACTTACAGCACAGTTAGTGTGATTAAGAGACAGAATTTTATAATTTGTTTACAATTAAATAGCCACGTGTGACTGATGGCTACTCCAGCTCTAGACAATGTTAAGTCTAAAGAGTCTGTGTTTCATTTACCCCTCTGCATTATTTGCCCTCTTTCTGTTCAGTGATGCTCTCTCTCAATTTAATCAACTATCCTGAGGCTGCATAACTCAAGGGGAAGGCAACACTCTTAATCAGATTTTTACCCTGGACTGGATTTTATTGTCTGCCAGAAAATGCTTAATACGAAGCGCTTGAAAAATGCGTGTGGCCATACACTTATTTCCTACAAAGCTTTGACTATCCATTCCATTTGCCTTAGTTTGGGAAAAAGTTGTTGGCTTTTTCAACTCAACTGGGCCCCAAATGGAGAAAATCTTAAGTTAGAGTTCAGGGCTGCAGGCAGACAAAATCTCTCTTAGCAAATCTACATTTCCTTCCAGCCCTGCTTGAAGACTGCAAGCTTCAGCAGTTCATTTCTCTCGTAGACTGCTAAACACCAGCAAGAAGCCACCAACAAACACTATAATTATGAGTGTTGCCCAGCCATTTACATTGAGGGTAAAGTCACAGTTGGAATGTGTTCCACTTCCAAGCCAGAGGTAGCAGATGACAGTTTTATCAAGTGTCTTGCAATAGCCAAACATGGGCCACCAGTTTTCCAGTCTCCAATATCTGAATCTTTATTGCCTTTAGCCTCATGAAATTAATATAACCTAGGTGCTTTCATGGACAGCAGCATATCTCCAAATTCTATGCTGGTTAAAGTTAGGTTTGCATTCATGCAATGAACATTCAATTAACATTTTCTTACCATAAAAATTTTCTTATTTCTCATAAACTCCTGAAGTCAGCAATTCAGAACCATTTATTACTGTTGAGATGTATGAGATCATACAAGGAAGGATCAGGATATTTTGGATTATCCATCTTATTACTCCACCATGACCAACATATTTCCCTCATTTCACCATACAAGATGGCTGTCTACTGTATCCATGTTACAGGAAGCTGCATGAAAGTACAAGGGAAGAAGGGGACTAGCTCCACTACTCACTAAAGACACATCCCAGAAACTGTATTCCTCACTTTCTCTCAAATCCCATTGGCCACATGTTCAATCCTTAATCACACTGGCCATCCTTAGCTGCAAGGGAGTCTGGAAAATATAATTGCTTTTCATAGTGATGTACGTCCAACCACAATGACATGAGAGAAAGGGGAAAAAGATACCAGATGTATAGCAATCTCTGAACGCTGGTGATAATGAAAAGATTTAACTGAAATGATCAGAAACTATCTCATAAAATAAGAACAACATGCATTTAAGCTACACATGATACAATCATTGGCTGGTTTTGGTGGCACATGCCTGTGATCCTAGCACTCGGGAGACTGAGGCAGGAGGATCACTGTGAGTTCAGGACCAGTCTGGGTTACAAAGTGAGTTCAAGGCCAGCTTGAACTGCATAGTGAAACCCTGCCTCAAAAAGACAAAATCATTAGCATGCCGTCTGGAAAGAGATAATGAATTTCAGGCCAGGTATATAGTTCAGTGAAACAGCACCTTCCTGGCAAGCACAAGGTCCTGAGTTTGATTCCAGGTACAAAAAAAATAGAAAAAAGAAAGAAAGAAAAAGAAATAACGTATTTCTACATTGTATTTTAGATTTCTGGATTGTTTTCTCCCTTCTAAAAAATTTTGTGCTCTTTATGGATAGAAACAATGTGTCTCCTGCCCCCAGTAGGTATAAAATTTGGACTTGTCAAGGGAAGGATCAATAGGAGTCAGTGAAATGCTGGTATTTATTATCAATTCTTTCTCATAAGATACTTGGTACAATTTCTAGCTAATGAATTATTGGAACACTGTCTAGTTCAGGTCCACTGTCTTGGTCCTAAGTATTGAGGGTGGGAGTGGCAGCTGGGCCTTTGGCATGCCCCTTTTTTTGTTTTGGTGTGTGTCATTAACTTGTGGGACAACTCCTCTGGAGCCCAGAGAGTGCATGGGTAGTGAACTACCAAGCCAGGACTAGGACCCAGCTCTTCTAACCCTTAATCCAGTGTTCATTCCACAGCCTGAGGTGTAATCAATGAGGAGAGGAGACAAGGCTTCTTGTAGAAGGGACAGAAGGGACACTTCCCGGGACTGAGAGTGTAACCTGAAAGAGACCTCTCTGAGGGGAATTATTTTTAAAGTATTTTGTTTCACTTCACTATTCATTTGTGCATGAATTCATTGTTTCATTCATGAATTTGCCAAACATAATGGAATATTAAGTCCAGGTTTATTTTACCTGAAGACACACAAAACCCAGCTCTCTTGGGGCATATATTCTCCTGCAGAATAGACAGTGAACGAATAACATCAGTCAAATAATTTCTGATTGAGCTAAGTGCTCTGAAAGCAAAGCAGTCTATTATGGAACATATATACTTCTCTGTAACTCTGTTGACTCATCCATAAAATGCAAATAAAGAGGCCTGAAATTCCAAAATCCCAAATATGAAAACTTTGTCCTCACTTGATGGCCATATGACATGATTTGATCCATTTGGAGGAGAATATTTATCTAAACTAAAGATCTGGTTATTCTTTTTTTTTTCTTACAAAACATTCTACTCACAGTGGAAAATCTGTGTACCAGTGCAGAAGTTTGTGCATTCAACTGGGGCCTGCTGCCCAATCCCAACTAGATATTATATAATACAGGGTACATGCATCATGAAATCTGAAAAATTTTGAAATCCAGAACATTGTCTAATCCCAACGATATTAAATAAGGGATTGAAAACCTGTACTACTTCCTCAAGGGCATTGTGAGAATTAAATTAGTGAATATATATATACACACAGTTTTTTTCAAGGTCAGAGAGGCAGACTAGAGCCAGAACATGCACAATAGAAGCAAGAGAAGAAAGACTGCATTTCATGCAAAGTGTAATAGATCAATGTAATTGATCTGATTCACATTTATAGAGAATGCTCTGATGCTGATCAATAAATTGTACAAAGAAAGTGAAGCAGTGAGATCAGTTTGGAGGCCATTGAAGTAATTCAGGTGAGCTAAATGACTAAATGGAATAGGGAGGTGGTAGCAGGCTGGGAGAAAAGTGGACATGTGCAAGAAACAATTTAGAAATAATAGGAAAATTGGTTTTCTAGTAAAGTTTGCCTTTGAATTTATGTCAGTGTGTAAAGACTGAAGATGTCACAGTCATCGTCTCAGCCATGTTAAGCCCAGTGGTACACTGTACTCAAATACAGGCTTCTAAGAGGTGTTCTCCTGTTCACCTTCCCATTTGAACAAGCTCTTTCTACTTCCCATTATCTTTCCCCCATTCTGCTCCTTAAGGGAAAAGGTATTTGAAGGAAAGAACTGATTTGAAATAGAGCTTTTGTAAATGTGAAGGGGACGAAGAGTTGGAGGGAGGGGAGGCACAGGGGAGAAAGAAAAGAACCAAGAAGTGCTGTGTCCATGTACACATCCCCCATGACCAATGCAGTCTTTATGTTCCAAAAATGTGTACTAATAAAAAATAAAATATGAGAAGAAAACAAGAGGGAGGGAAAGAAAGAGCAGTTCTGTGCATCTCTCCCCAGCTCTGCATTCAGTGACACCACACGGGTAGTTTGAAACTGGCTGTGGCAGGAATATCTATGCTGTGCAATTTGACAAATGCTACAAATCAGAACAATGTATAAAGCAGTTTTGTTGGGGGGTGTGGGGCGGAGAGGGAAAGCCAGTTGTTAAACATTTGCCAGCATGCCACTGGTTAAGGCATCACTTTATTTTCCCATAAGCAAACTTCTTTAGAGTCTCCACTTTCCTCAATCCACAAAATACTTACACATCATAGCAATCTCAGTTTGATGATCCTGGTCTCAATCACTTCATCTTTTTAAATCAGTTAATTCAGGGACAGTCCCACCTCTTCCTAGGGTCTCATACAGATTCCTGGGAATGGGATGAGAAGAGAGCACTGGGTTCGTGATGGTCTTTTATCCATGTGTTCCCCTCTGAAACACTTTTCACCTCCCTGGTCTGCAGTATCACTCTCAGCAGCATTACTTGTTGCCTTCTGATGGTGAGCTGCATGCACCCAGTATGGCTTCTGACAGAAATACAGCTAAGGTTATGTTCCAGGATCTGGAATCCGATTACCAGGACCCATACAAGGGGCTCACTCTGCTTCTTTCCTTTCTCTCTTCTAAAGTCCTGTATCTTTTCTTGACTCAATGTCTCCCTACAGTCTAAATAGTAAACATTTTCCCTAAATCTTAGAGTCATCTTTATGCTCTAGGAAGACATGCCGTATTTACCTAAGAGCTTCTTGTATCCTTGACTGCCTATTGCCATATACTCCCAGGTATTTGAGTGCTCCAGTTAGAGTAATACAGCTTTGAAGGATAACTAAGGGTCTGGTGGATGAAGATGGTAGGAAAGTGTGTCCACAGTAGAGAGACTTGTAAATTGGAGACCTTGGACTCAGCATTACAAGAATTGTGTCAGGTAAACTCTCATAAGCAGACAGGGACAAATTATGGAAGCTTTTGGGGCTCGTGATAAAAAGTCTGAGCTCATAATGTAAACAAGAAAATAAAAAGAAAGTCATTTTAGAGACACTGGAGCAAGGAAATTATTAATGTTAGGGAAGTTTGATGGATAATATGGATTGGAAGAGTGCCAGTCTCGAGACAAGGCTTTGAACTAGAGCAAGGGCAGAGTAATCCCAGCTGGTACTGTGGTAGCTAAAATGGAAAAGCAAGAAGAAGTTGAGAAGGATGATGAAGGAGGTCAACTGGTCTCAGTGAATGGCCTTAATGTGACAGGGAGGAAACTCAGGGAAGTGGAAGAGGTAAAAAAACGACAATTTCATGTACCTAACTTCCAACTTTAGGCATGTAAAGGTGAATGAAAAAGTCCTTGGAGAGCCTTCTGAGCTGTCTTGCATTGAAGAAAAAGAAAGGTGGGGAATTTTATGTATCTCCTGTTAGAAGAATTAAGTTAAATAGATGTTTGGTCTATTAGATATTAACATGATTGGTGGATTCGATCAATTGGGAGAACAAAATCATAAAGTGAGCTAGAAGCCTATTGTAGAAACACAGGTTGGATCTTTCCATGTATCAGTTCTGGTTAAATGAAACCATATATATATATATGTATGTTCTGAAGTAAAATACTGATAGAAATCCTGAAACGTGACAGCGAACCCATGGTTAAACTGCCCTCTAAGTCAGGGCCAGTTGAGTGTAATTTGGTGAGTAGCAAAGTTCTTTGGCATTTCTCATATTCTCTTTAAAGGCCTTTCTTTCCAGGGTCCCTTTGTCTCTCATGTTAAACCTAGATGACCAAAAATCACCTTGCTGGGTAGGTTTCTATGTCTCATTTTGCCTAGGGACTCTTGTTTCATGCTTACAGTCTTAGCATGATCAATAGCTGACCTCTCAATCTTGTAAGGATCCCACTTGATCAACTGTATGCTTACAGGTCACTCAGACTTCAATGACTATTACTACCATCTCCTCTTAAAATTTATGCACTGAAAACCCAGTGTGTAGGGAAAACACACGTCTACAAATCATCTTGGAGATGATTTCCAAAAACAATCCAAGATGAGAACCAGCCTATAGAATGGTAGGGCCAAGATGAGGTAGCAGGAGTGTATGCTTGCTAATCAAGTGCCATTTGTTAAGTGGGTGACCTTGGGAAAGCCAGTTAATATTGCTAAGCCGTGTCTTCATTTGCTATACAGGGATCATGGATTGCTTTTTTTTCCTACTAGAATATTATGAGGCTTGAATATCATGGGACACCCCAATGATATGTCCCAGGTCAGCCTTAGAAAGTAAACATAAATTACTAAAATCTTAGTGCATTATTCTTCCCAAGTGTATTTGTGTTTGTGAATATTCCTTGATCCTTCAAATTTTATATTTTGGCAGCTAAGCAATGGCTTTTCCATGGTAGGATACTGTATAACAGCAAGTAGGAAAATGCTGCTTCTATGCCTTAAGAGCTATTTTGCTAGTAAGCTAAGGTGCTAAAAGGTATATATATTATACATATTTCATATTATATATTTCATATCATATATGCTCCATATATATACATATATAAGCAAAGCTCAGTGACTGATAAACAAAATCTCAGGGTTGGAGGTGCTATTTAAACAATTAAGAACAGGATCTGAGTTGTTTACCTTTGCAGTATAGCAAAAGAGGGACAGTAAATGGAACTTTTGAATTCTAATTTTTGTTATATTTTAGAACAATAATTTATTCATTCCTGCATTTTTCAGGATCTTCCAATGTGGAAACTGAAGAGACAATTTCTTATCCTTTTAAACATGATCCTAATTTCCAGACTCCTTGGGGATAGATGGTTTCCTAAAACCCTGCCCTGTGATGTCAGCCTGGATGCTTCAAAGACCCATGTGATTGTGGACTGCACGGATAAGCACTTGACGGAAATTCCTGAAGGTATTCCCACTAATGTCACCAACCTCACCCTCACTATTAACCGCATACCAAGCCTTTCCCCGGACTCCTTCCACAACCTGGACCATCTGATAGAGGTCGATTTCAGATGCAACTGTATACCTATTCGAACGGGGCCCAAGGACAACGTGTGTACCAGGAGGCCTCAGATTAAACCTAGAAGCTTTAGTGGACTCACTTATTTAAAGTCCCTTTACCTGGATGGAAACCAGCTTCTAGAGATACCTCAGGACCTTCCACCCAGCTTGCAGCTTCTGAGTCTTGAGGCCAACAATATCTTTTTCATCATGAAGGAGAATCTAACAGAACTGGTTAATATAGAAATACTCTACTTGGGCCAAAACTGTTACTATCGCAATCCTTGTAATGTTTCCTATTCAGTTGAAAAAAATGCCTTCCTAAACCTGAGAAATTTAAAAGTGCTCTCACTGAAATCTAACAACATCACAGCTGTCCCCACTCTTTTGCCATCTAATTTAACAGAACTCTATCTTCACAATAACATCATCACAAATATCCAAGAAGATGATTTTAATAACCTCAACCAGTTGCAAATTCTTGACCTAAGTGGAAATTGCCCTCGTTGTTATAATGTTCCATTTCCTTGCACACCCTGTGAAAATAACTCCCCCTTGAAGATTCATATAAAAGCTTTTGACTCACTGACAGAACTACAAATATTACGTCTACACAGCAACTCCCTTCAGCATGTGCCCCCAAGGTGGTTTAAAAACATGAGAAACCTTAAAGAACTAGATCTTTCTCAAAACTACTTGGCCAGAGAAATTGCAGATGCCAAATTTTTGCAGTTTCTCCCCAAACTCATCCAATTGGATCTGTCTTTCAATTACGAACTTCAAGTCTATCGTCCGTACATAAATCTATCACGTTGGTTTGCTTCATTGAAAAACCTGAAAATTTTGAGGATTAAAGGATATGTCTTTAAAGAGCTGACAAGCTCTAATCTTTCTCCCTTACATGATCTTCACAACCTTGAAGTTCTTGATCTAGGAACTAACTTTATAAAAATTGCTAACCTCAGCATATTTAAACAATTTCAAAATTTGAAAGTCATAGATCTTTCAGTGAATAAAATCTCACCTTCAGGGGATTCAAGTGAAACTGGCTTCTGCTCTAACACTGCAATTTCTGTAGAAAGTTATGACCCCCAGATCTTCGAGGCATTGCATTATTTCAGATATGATGAGTACGCAAGGAGTTGCAGGTTCAAAAACAAAGAGACTCCTTTGTTGACTTTTAATGATGATTGCTATATGTATGGGCAGACCTTGGACCTGAGTAGAAATAATATATTTTTTGTCAAGCCCTCCGATTTTCAGCACCTTTCTTTCCTCAAGTGCCTCAACTTGTCAGGAAACGCCATTGGCCAAACTCTCAATGGCACTGAATTCCAACATTTACAAGAGCTAAAATACTTAGACTACTCTAATAACCGGCTTGATTTACTCCATTCAACAGCGTTTGAGGCACTTCACAACCTGGAAGTTCTGGATTTAAGTAGTAACAGCCATTATTTTCAGTCAGAAGGAATTACTCACATGCTCAACTTTACCAAGAACCTGAAGTTTCTGAAGAAACTGATGATGAACGACAATGACATCGCTACCTCCACCAGCAGGACCATGGAGAGCGAATCGCTTAAAATTCTGGAATTCAGAGGAAATCACTTAGATATTTTATGGCGAGATGGTGATAATAGATATTTAAAATTCTTCCAGAATCTTCTAAACTTAGAAGAATTAGACATTTCTAGGAATTCCCTGAGTTTCTTGCCTCCTGGTGTTTTCGATGGCATGCCTCCAACTCTAAAGAATCTCTCTTTGGCCAAAAATGGGCTCAAAAGTTTCAACTGGGGAAAACTCCCACTTCTGAAGAATTTGGAAATTTTGGACCTCAGCCACAACCAACTGACAACTGTTCCTGAGAGATTATCCAACTGTTCCAGAAGCCTCAAGAAACTGATTCTTATGAAGAATCGAATCGGGCATCTGACGAAGCATTTTCTACAAGATGCTTTCCAGTTGCGATATCTCGACCTCAGTTCAAATAAAATCCAGATTATCCAAAAATCTAGCTTCCCAGAAAATGTCCTCAACAATCTGGAGATGTTGCTTCTACATCGCAATCGGTTTCTGTGCAACTGTGATGCTGTGTGGTTTGTCTGGTGGGTTAATCATACAGAGGTGACTATCCCTTTCCTGGCCACAGAAGTGACTTGTGTGGGACCAGGAGCACACAAAGGCCAGAGTGTTGTCTCTCTGGATCTATATACCTGTGAGTTAGACCTGACTAACCTGATTCTGTTCTCATTTTCCATATCCGTAGCTCTCTTTCTAATGGTGGTCATGACAGCAAGTCACCTGTATTTCTGGGATATGTGGTATATTTACCATTTCTGTAAAGCCAAGATAAGGGGGTATCAGCGTCTGCAATCAGCAGAATGTTGCTATGATGCTTTTATTGTATATGACACTAAAGACCCAGCTGTGACAGAGTGGGTTTTGGATGAGTTGGTGGCCAGATTGGAAGACCCAAGAGAGAAACATTTTAATTTATGTCTGGAAGAAAGGGACTGGTTACCAGGACAGCCAGTTCTGGAAAATCTTTCGCAGAGCATACAGCTTAGCAAAAAGACGGTGTTTGTGATGACAGAAAAATATTCAAAGACTGAGAATTTCAAAATAGCATTTTATTTATCCCATCAGAGGCTCATGGATGAGAAAGTAGATGTGGTTATCTTGATATTCCTTGAAAAGCCCCTTAAGAAGTCCAAGTTTCTTCAGCTCCGGAAAAGGCTCTGTGGGAGTTCTGTCCTTGAATGGCCAACAAATCCACAGGCTCATCTGTATTTCTGGCAGTGTCTTAAAAATGCTCTGGCCATGGACAATCACGTGGCCTATAGTCAGATGTTCAAGGAAACTGTCTAGTTCTTCTTTCTGAAATGTGGCCACCTAGCTTACCCAGAAGATGCCTGGCTGTGTGAATTTTCTCAAAAATATTTCATTGAAAGAGTGTTTTGAAGTTCTGCAAGATCTGGGATTGCTTATATTGGAGGGGAGTCACCAATGTATGGCAAAGCAATTGGAAAGATTGTGTTAATATAATTCATCAAGTTTTCTTTCTTATTTTTTTTTTATGTTTCCTTTTGCCTGTGAGTCTCTCGACTTAGCTTTTGTATAAAATACTGTGGGAAGAAGGGTGGCAAGGAGAGAGCTCAAGACTCTGGTTCACCTGCAACTGTGATTATTAAATATATACACAATCATGGCACCGAGAAGAACCATGTTTTTGCCCTTAAGAAGTACTGATATGTTCCAAAATAGGATGAAATATACTTAAACTCTGTCTGTGTGACACAAAGTAGTCTGTGTGATTGGAATTGGTTTAGTGAGATTAAAAACCCAGTTATCGCCTCAACAAATTGCTTCAGCATCATCTAGTGCCCTCTACTGTGCAGGCCAAATGTTGGCTTTTTTTCCCTTGTGCCTGTCAATGGACCCAATAGGGAAACAGGGAAATGACTTTACCATTGATGGACATAGTCTACCTACAAATGGAAAAGGATTAAATTGTCTACCCTTATGCAAAATGATACGCACTACCTTTGTTGACAGTCTACTTGCTGAAATATTTTTATCTGCTCTGAAAAACACTGTATCCAAAGTAACAGTCACATTCAATGATCTTTGAAATTACTTTGTAAATTAATTCAACATATTTGTAAATATCTGCAACTTTGATACACCAACATTAGATGGTTTTGGTGGTGAATGCAAAAGGAGGATGGAAAAAACATGTATTTATGGTTATCAGGAGGAAAATTAGATGGATGACAATTATATAAATTCCTTTCATTTTTGATGGAAGGAGGAGAAGAAGCAGAGGTTGATAGACTTCACATTGAAAAAGCATGAGTTTTGAACTTTAACTTTTGTATTCAATGACAACAGAAAGGACTAAGATGCCATTAAGACATACTGGGTATAAATTCACATGAGTTCAAAGTTTGCAATCTGAACAACTTGCTTTATTTTATGAAAAATTATCTACAAAGTGGTCTATGCTATTTTGAAAATAGTGTGTATAGGTTTCAGTTCTGGAGCATTAGCTCAGAGAAACTGTATTTTCTTCATGTAGAAATGTCAAAACTTTGAAGTGTAGCTGTGAATACATACATTATAAATTATTTGCAAAGGATATCTAATCAATTGATAAGGGTCATAAATTTCCAAATTAATCTGTGGAATAATAGAGAGGTAATGGTGTTGCTAGAGTCAACTATTTCATAACTTCTACTAGCTTTGTGGTGCTTAATAGACTTCTTTCTTCCTCAGTAAAAGCAACAACAAAAAAATACTCCCAATCATTATCAATTTTCTTCCATTAAAACACATGGATATATACAGTTTCAAAGATTTTGGTGATTAATAAATCATAAATCACTTAGAGGCAACTTAAACATCTTCTGCAGTGGATTAAGAGGAAGAGAAACTAAAAATAATGCAACTCAGAAACCGCAGCACATTTTGTCATGAGGTTCAGTACAGTGGTTTGGTGTAGGAAAACAGGCAAGAGCACATCAACAGATGGTCTTTATCTAATTCCTTTATAATCTTGACCACTCACTCACTTAACTCTCTGAAGTCACTCAGCAGAGTTTTGTAAGAATGGGGCTGTTCATAGGTGACTCAAATGAAAAACCACTACCTCAATCGACCAGGAGAATGTGACCCAGGTGCCCTACAAAGTTCTGAATATGAGGCTTCTCTGCTGACCCACCTATGGTCACCTCTGCTGCAGAAGGTAGATCCTGCTCCACCATCAAGATTTGGCTCTCAGTTTATTTCAACCCTGAGCCTGGCAGGGATGTGTTCCTCTTCCCAGATAGCAAGACTGGGGCATTTTAAAGATCAAAGCCAAGAGACATCTTGGGCAAGGAACATGTTACACTTGAGAAAAGGGCAAAGGAAGCACCTGCATTCTGGAGAGGAGACAAAAGATGGGTGTCATTATGGGCCCATTCCTGAATCAGGTTTTCTAGGCCCCCGCATCCTGTCTACTTACAGTGCTGTAGGTCTAAATACCCTTCTTCCCACATGCTCTCTTAAATGTAGTCAGGGCATACAGAGTACATGAAGGGATGCAGGAATCTGAGAACTTGGGCATCTCATGCCATCTCCAAAGAAGCTGTGATGAGGGTAGCTAGGAAAGAACACACTGTTCTTTCTGATGAGGCCTTTTCCTTCCCTTAATACATGTTTTAGTTTTATTTTTTTTTTTTTGTTAACTTCTGCCTTCTCATTCAAGCCTTAGTGAATAAGAGAAGCAGAGTGCACATCCTGCTAGCTCTTTACGACCCACTTGTTAAATGGGGGTGGAGCTGAGGTTGGAGTTTTTCCTCTGTCTCTTCTGCACATGCTCAGTGAGCTGCAAACACTGGTTATGGGGAAGACTGATTAGAAAGACTGTGGAAAGTCTCTTCTCCTTGAAGGTTTTGGATGCCAGAACCCAGGAGGAGTTAGTTACAAGACACACTGCCGGTTGCAAATAATGAAATGTGGAACACCTGACCCTAAGGAAATCTGGGAACTTCTTTGTAGCATCTGAAGCACAAATAGTGAGCAATGTGGGAAAGAAACAAGCAAAGAACATGATTGAGGGGGCTCAAAAGGGGGACATACTTTGAGAACACCAAACAGAACATTAATCCATTTTGCCAAATTTATATAATAAAGGGAATGTGAAACCAATCCACTAACCGACCTACACAGATGAGAGGAAAGGTTAGAAGGAGAAAAAGTCCCCAATCACAGTGGGGTTGTATGGTAAAAGCCTTGGTAACATGGGGCCATCCATTCTGGTGGAACTGGAATGTGATGGGGTAGTTTCATGATGCTTTAGGTTTTTTTTCTTCGCCACTGTTCTTCTTTTGCTTCCTCCTCCCTCTCCACTTCGTTTTGACTATGCACACCCACGGCAAGCCTCATGTCATGCACAAAAATGAAGAGACGACAGCAGATCTGCAGGTGGATTCTTCTCTGGAGAAAGGTGGTTGTGCATGTACTTTTGATTTAAAACCTGTCTCTGCCTCACAAATGAAGAATAAATCCCCACATGCTCCCGAGAGCATGACCTTCTATAATAGGTTCTGTTAAAACTTCCCTGGGTGACACTGGCTGGATTCCCTGCCATATTCAAATTCATATTCTTTGCGCTTCTTTCAACTTTCAAGTGTGGGCTTCAGAAAACTGGATATAACCTGATGGTCTGCCTTGAAGATTTTCCCTAATCTCAGATTGTAATTCATCTCTAACATGTTTGTTATGGCATTTTAATGATTTCATTTTTTCATAGATTTATCACTGCACCTTCTTGATGACTTATATCAGTTCAGTGATTTGGCAAAACACAGACTTAAAGTGCCCAAGAACGTCTGAGTCAGTATCTTCCCAAGAGCCCCGCTCTGCAAAGAGTCTGGAAGGATTTGGAGGGAAAGAAGAAGTCCTGGTGGCCATGGCAGTTTTCAGACGTCTCCAGAGCTCTGCGGTGGGCAGGGAGAGGCATGCAGTTACTTCCACAGACAGAAATGATTTTCTGGCTGGCAACAACACTTAAGGTGACAGAGATAGCTAACCTGCCTGGGATTGTTTCAACACATTACTCCTGTCCATTAGCATAACCTACAGCGCTGTAAATAGACAGGATGCTGAGGCCAAGACAACCTGATTCAGGAATGGGCCCATAATGACACCCATCATGCTCTTGTATGATACACAATGAGATGTAGATTCCCGGAAGTTTTATAACAGTGAATTACATGAGTTGATATCTTGAGCGAAACTTTGTAGTAATATCCATATAATCTCTATCTGCGGCTCATTTGCCAGTGGGACCGCAGTGCTAAGAAGATTGCTTGACCTGTTTGGGGAGTTAGGTCTTGACTGCTGTCAAGCAGAAGGTGAATAACATTCCTGGGCAAGGTCCAAATGGAAGCTCACCATGCGGGACTTAGTTACTTGGTGACATGCATTAAATAAGAGAGTTTCTAGTTCCTATCTCTCACTCTTAAGCCTGAAGTTGACACAATGCAATGTTTTTGGACTGAGTCATCCCACCTGAAATCCCTACTTAATTTATAACCTGCCTGGGATTGTTTTAACACATTACTCCTGTCCATTAGCATAACACAGTGGAATAACTGGTGAGATGATCAGCTCTCCAGAGAAGGCAACAGGAAGCATGTTCTGAATAGATAGGATGCATTTTAAAATAATCCCAATCTTAGTTCCTACTCATGAAGATGGAGCCACAAAGGGAGCGAGAACCAAGGAGAAAGTGAAGAGCGTTTTAGAAAAAGAATGCAAGTTAAAGTCACTGGTACCATGACACTATTACTGAGTGGGAGCTGCAGGGCAAAGAGGAAGGAAGTCACATTTATTAAGCAGCAAATGCAAATTAAATGCTTCATTGATTCCATTAACTCTTCACATCACATTTTCAAAACTGGCATTAGTAGCTTCATCTTAAAGATAATGGGTGAACTCAGAGATGAAGGTGGGATTAGGGCAGTTAAGTCAACTATGCCAAGAGGAAGTAGCTGACCTCACCCCAACACTGATACAGCTGTGTCCAACTGGCCCAATTGGTTCTTTCATTTTATAGGTGGCTGGAGACACCTGAGAAGCTTGAAAACCACATGGCTCCCAAGCTCCACACCAGAGATTCTTATCTTTGGGAACCATAAATATGCATTTCCGAAACTAGCCTAGGAACTTCAGCAAGAGCCCACCTGCAGAGCACTTTGGGAAGCACTACATCTTCCTTTGGGATACTAGGGACTTTCAACACAGCGGGCACTCCAGCAACAAAATCCTGAGCTCCTGAGTTGGGCTCAATCACTCCTTCTCCTTCTCTGTATAAGCTTTGGTGCTCTTAGCCTAGGGCCGGGCAGTGGGGCTGTACTTCAACTCCAATGCTCCCCACTGAGTATTCTTATTTTGGAACCAGAGGCTATCATTTACTTGTATATAGGACTGGCAATTCTGTTCAGGGTTAAAATGTAAAGGCAGTATGAGCAAGAATACTGGGGCAGATTTAGTTATACACAAGTGCAGATGGCTAACTACACCTCAGTCCCCAAAATCCTGAAAAACAGAGCTGCTGCTTGCATTTATAGGGTGAAAAGGTATCTTTACCATAATTTTCCTGGCAAGGTATCTTACTGAACAAAAAGACATTAACTATGGTTCTATGTATGTCACAGAGTGCCATCTAGTGGACTGTGAGGTCCCTCATGAGTGCTGGTGATCTACAGAGATGCTAAACTAGGTCTCCAAATTGGGATGTGGGAAGAAGTTACTATATGGGAACATATATCATCATCTTTTTAAAAGTATATTTGTAGCTATTTTTATCATACCCTGTGTATTAGTATACTCATATGTATGGGTGTGTGTTAAACGTTGTTTACCGCTGGTGGGCAATATAAAAATAAATCAAAGACTACAGACTATCAAATCTGTTTCTATCGCTTGTTTCCATTCCTTTTGCTTGATGTCTCAAGACGGGGCTGGTCATGTATGCCCCTTTGTATGTGCAGGTATAGCTGAGTAACCGTGAGTCAATGAGGTGAGTGGTCTGTTTTCTACAAAACACTTTCCCTTTTTTCTTTTCTTTGCGGCACCGGGGATTGAACTCACAACCTCGTGCCTGCCAGACAGGTGCTTAAGCCACTGAGCCAAATTCCCGGCCTTAGTTTTTTGAGGCAGGGTCACATTATGTAGCTCAGGCCGGCCTTGTGCTCACGTTGTAGCTCAAGCCGGCCTCGAACTCACAACACTCCTCCTACCTCAGCCTCCCAAGTGCTGGGATTAAAGGCGTGCACCACCACGTCTGGCTCTTTCCCTTTTTTCATAGAGTGTGACCCTTAATGTGAAACTGTGTTTAAATATCTGTGGAATCCCCCTTTATCTCTCCCTCTCACTACTCAGAGTGCTCTTTCTTTCTCTCTCTCCCTCTCTTTCACATTTCTGAACAATCTAACCACTAACTCTCTTCCCTGCCACCTCTCACCCCGGTTCTGAAATGGCACCTTGATGCTTAACCTGCTGTAACTTGACAGTTTAAGGGATGGCAGTCTTTTTCATCCTGCTTTAATGCAGTTCATGAAAACTGTTGCTGAATAGACTTGATGCTTGGATGTTTCATAATAGCTTCCTGCAAAGTCAATCGACTCAAAGATCATGGAATTCTCATATGCCAAAACTGCATGTATCTGCAAATGTTATGTATCTCCATATATATTTGTCCCTAAACATTTATATGCATATTCATATGTATGTATGCAAGTGTGTATATAAGTGTGTTTATGTGTATGTGTACTAGAATTACTAATAAGTGCACACAACTTTCTACATAGGTTATTTGTAAACCTAAATGAGATACTGTAATCCATGAAAAGTACTCAACAAAAGGCCCACCATGTATCAAGTGTTTCATAAATGTTAACATATATTATTTTTACTTTATTATTTCAGATATATAATCAATTTATCATCTCTAGAGATTAATCCTGTATTCCTCATTTGGGGAATAGTTGAAATATTTTTCTTTTAGCAAATAGTGTCAGGGAAATATTTTCTTCTGAGTATAAAATTTATGCTTATGCTTCATGTACTATATTCATTTATTATAACTTTGGTGAATTTATAGGGCAACACTCAATTTAGCTCTTCCATTCATACATATTCTTAAACACTGCTTGGTCTACTTTTAGTTTTTCTGGATTTAAGTCCAACAAACTTGCCAGAAATGTCTCAGATACCCAGAGATCATCTCTATAAGCTTTTTTTTTTTTTGCGGCACCGGGGATCGAACTCACAGCCTCGCACCTGCCAGACAGGCGCTTAAGCTGCTGAGCCAAACTCCCGGCCCTGGTTTTTTTGAGGCAGGGTCGCACTATGTAGCTCAGTCTGGCCTTGTGCTCACGTTGTGGCCCAAGCTGGCCTCGAACTCACAACGCTCCACCTACCTCAGCCTCCCGAGTGCTGGGATTAAAGGCGTGCGCCACCACGCCTGGCTTCTATAAGCTTTTTAAAGTATATTTTATTTTATTTTCCATCATCTTCTCTCCACCACTTCCTGCTTAAAACTTGTCTGAGGAAAAGTCCCTTTTTGTTGATCCAAGTCACAGATTCTCCCAGTTCTGCTTTTTGCTGTGATCCCACAAGAAGAAAAGCTGAAGGTATGAAGTAGTGCCAAATGTTCATTCGCATAAAACTCCATGGTGATTTGGTACCAGTAAGAATCAGAACTGAGTTCTCACTTTGCCCCTGCTGCCCTTCTCCTGATGTGGCCTCTGACGAGGTATCACTGGTCTTCATCACTGTCATATGTGAGTTTAAATTCCTTCAGATATGGCCTGTTTTCTTAAAACTTCATTTAAAACACCATGGTGCAAGAGACCAGATCAAGTTTTATGCACAAAATTATAAAGTGGTTTATTCCAAGAATGTGACAAACAGGGTTTACTTCCTTTCTCAGCAGAGTCTCTGGCCTCAAATATTATGCCAAGTCTAGCTCTCATGAAGCTCTCCTGGGAATTTAGAATTCCACTTAGGAAGACTGAACTTTTTGGCATTGTTGGGATTTGAGGGAAATGAGTACTAATACCCATTTCCAAATGAACATACACAATGGAGAAAGGTAGGGTGTCGTGTCAGTATTTGATGACTTTGATGGCTGTCATAGTTTAGATCTAAAACAGTCCTCAGTGCCTCCTGTGTTTGGAATGTGATTAGATTATGGGGGCTTGTTACTGGCTTGCTGGTAGGTGGGGTCTGTTTAGAAGAGGAGGGTAAAGGGGGCCATCGCCTGGAAGAGTATATCACCTTCCCTGGCTCCTTCCTTTACTCTCTGCTTCCTGTCTAACATGCCTTGGGCAGCTCTCCTCTGCAATGCCTCTGTGACACGCTATCCTGCAGTGGAGTTGGCTGACTATGGACTGAATCATGAGTCAAAATAATCCTCTCCTCCCTTAAATCATAGGTGTTGGCTGTTTCGTCCTAAAGATGTGGAAAGTAACTAAGACAATGGCCATAGCTTGAATTGTTACCTTGTGAGTCTCCAATCCTTCCACTCAATAGAGTTGATTCACAAAGCCCAACGTAGGAAAGGAGAAATTCAAGCCTTCATGACAAAGTGAGGGCTACTTGTCACAGAGAGTTGACCTTAAGACAGTAAAAGCAAAAAGGGCACACTCTGCTTATGAAGACTGAAATGAAGAGGAGTGAGATAATTTGACCACTGTTGTCAATCCAACAAGTCACTCTACTGCTCAGAAGAAGCATAAGAAGTAGGAATGGGAAAGAAGGACAAGTCCCCATTCTTCCTAATTTCAGGGATTGATGTCAAAATGTAGGAAGAAGAGAAAACTCCTACTAAAGTACCATTCTGAATTGGCAATAAATGAATAGTAAATTCTCAAATAATAGTCACTCTATACAGATAAATTAGATCTGCAAAACACCATGTCACACTTGAATTGGTAAGATGAAGAAGACTCTTCTCTTTCATTAAGATGGTTGTAGGTTTCCCTTCATTATGTATCTGTATTACGGGTGATAGAATCACTACCTTCACAAATATTACCCTGATACCAAAACCAAAAAAAAAAAAAAAAAAAAAGAATCCAGCCACAAAATGGAACTACAGACCAATCTTCCTAATGAACATATATACAAAAATCCTCAATAAGATACTGGTACACAGAATGCAGCAAATCATCAAGAAGATTATATACCATGACCAAGGAGAATTCATCCCAGGGATGCATGGCTGGTTCAATATACACAAATCAGTAAATGTAATACACTACATTAACAGAAGAAAGGATAAAAATCAATGGTCATCATAATAGCTGCAGAAAAAAACATTCTACAAAGTCCACCACCTATTCATGATAAAAACTCTATAGAAAATTGGAATAGAAACTCTTTATCTCAATCTGACAAAAGCCATCTGCAACAAACCAGCAGCCCACATCATACTAAATGGTCAATAACTGAAAGCTTTTGCTCTAAAATCAAGAGCAGGACAAGGATACCTACTATCACCATTCCTGTTCAGTAATCTTCTGGAAACTTCGGCCAGAGCAATTAGACAAGACAAAGAAACAAAAGGAATAAAGATAGGAAAGCAAGAATTTAAACTATCATTATTTGTGAATGACATGATGCTCTACATAGAAGACCCCCAAAAACTCCACTAAAAGACTCCTAAATTAATATCCAAATTCAGTAGCATAGCAGGATACAAAGTCAGTACTCAAAACCAATAGCATTCTTGCACACAAATAACAAACTCACTAAGAGAGAAATTAGGGAGACAAAACCTTCCACAATAGCATCAAGCAAAATTAAATAAGGTATCGATCTCATGAAGGAAGTGAAAGACATTTCCATTGACAATGAAAAGGAGATCAAGGAGGACATTCAGAAATGGAAAGATATCCCTTGTTCATAGATAGGCAGAACCAATGTAGTGAAAATGGCCTACTTTCAAAACTGTTATACAGATTTAATGCAATTCCAATAGAAATACCAATAGCATACTTTACAGAAATAGAGAAAACAATCCTAAGATTCATATGGAACCAGAAGAGACCTAGAATGGCAAAAGCAATTTTGGTCAATAACGCTAAAGCAGACAGTGTCACAATTTCTGACTTGAAATTATACCACAAAGCTACTGTGATAAAAACAGCATGGTACTGGCAAAAACCAAACAAACAACCCAGACCCAAGAATCAGTGAAACAGAATAGAAGATGCAGAAACAATTCCAAACACATTCAGCCACTTTACCTTTGACAAAGGGACCAAGCACCTTCAGTGGAAGAAAGATAGCCTCTTTAATAAATGGTCTGGGAAAACTGGCTTTCCATATGCTAAAGATTAAACTTAGATCCCACATTCTTTCACCATATACTAAACTAAAATCAAAATGGATCAAAGATTTAAATATTAAAACAGAAACACTTAATCTGCTAGGAGATAGATTAGGTAGAACTCTTTAAGGAATTGGTGTAGATAAAGAATTTATGAATAAAACTCTGATTGCACAGGAACTATCACAAAGAATCAACAACTAGAATCTCATCTTATTAAAAATATCTTACACAGCAAAAGAAACAACCAACAGAATGAAGAGACAACCCACAGTATGGGAAAAATTTGTACCAGCTGTTCTTCAGACAAAGGGCTTATTTCTAGAATATATAAACAACTCAAAAAATAATATTCCTCCAGTTTTGAAAACATGGGCATCTGAAATAAATAGATATTTCTCAGATGAAGAAACAGAAGCAGCAAATATGAAAAAATGTTCAACATCACTTGTTATTCAAGAAATGCAAATTAAAATAACACTTAGATTCCATCTTACTCTGGAAAGAATGGTTATCATCAACAAATCAACCAATAACAAATGCTGGTGAAGCTGTGGGGAAAAAGGAACACGTCTCCACTGTTGGTGGGAGTGTAAATTAGTACAATCACTATGAAAGTCACTATGAAGTTTCCTCAAAATAAATAAAAATAAAGCTAGAAATTCCATTTGATTCAGCTACTCCCCTTTTTGATATCTTCCTGAAAGATTTAAAAGCATCATACTACCATGATATATGCATACCCATGTTTACAGCAGTACAGTCTGTAATACGAAAATCTTGGAAATGGCCCAGATGCCCATTAATGGATGAATGGATAAAGAAAATGTGGTCTTTATATGCAACAGAGTACTACATTACCATAAAGAAAGACAATTTGAGACATTTTTAGGTAAATGAATGCACCTCAAGAACATAATTTTAACTGAAATAAATTGGACACATGTTTAAATACAACATTTTTCTCTTGTGAGAAGCTGAAACTGTAAATAAGTACCAAAATTGAGAGGCTAGATATTGAGAAGTAGCAAGAAAATGTTCAAATGATAAGGGCAACAAGGGAGGGGGAGGGGAAAGGAAAGGAAGGAAAAAGGAAAAAAGAAAATAGAAGAAAAAATGGAAACAAAACTTTCGTAAATGAAGAAGGGAAGAAGGGTCAAAGGGAAGAGAGGGGAATGGGGAAAAAATGAAGAATCAGGTATATCATGTATAGGTACAAATTCTTTATGATGAATGTGATCATTACGTATATCAAAAGAGTACCAACAAAATTAATTTTTAAAAAAGAAGTCAAAAAATCAATTGCGCTGATACATACATGTAGAGCAAAGCATGGTGGTGCACACCTGCACTCAGGAGCCTGAGGCAAGAGAATTGTTGTGAGTTCAAGGCCAGCCTGCACTACATTTTGAGTTCAAAGTCAGATTGAACTTTATAGTGAGACCTTGTCTCAATAAACAAACTAAAATACACTTGTAGATCAATCGCGTATACTAGAAAACACAGAAACAACCCATGCACTTACAGCCATCTGATTTTTGACAAACAGACCAAAACATATGCTGGAAAGAAGATGTTCTGTTTAACAAATGGTGCTGGGAAAACTTGTCATCCACGTGCACAAGAATGAAACTAGACCCATACTGCTCACTTTGAGCTAAAACCAACAGAAATGGGTCAAAGACCTCGATATATATATAAAAAAAAACAAAAGCTCTGAAACTGCTAGAAGATAAACACTTGAATTTATAGGCACAGGGAAGGATTTTCCGAACAGAACTCCAATAGCACAAGAAACAATACCAAGAATCAACAAATGAAACTGCATCAAATTAAAAAGCTTTAGTACAGCAAGCAAAAGTATCAACAGAGTGCAGAAACAGCCCACAGAATGGGAAAATTTTTTGCTAGCTACTCTCTTGAGTAATACCTGGAACTGACAAAGAACTCAAAAAAATTAACACGCCAAAGACAACAGCCTAATTTTTAAAGGATGAGCAAATGGACACTTCCCAAAAGAAATACAAATGGCTAATGAGTATATGAAAATATATTCCTCATCTTTAGCCATTAGAGAAATACAAATCAAAATGATTTGGAGATTCCATGTCATTCTAGTCAGAATGGGTATCATCAAGAACATATAAAAAGTAATGCTGGTGAGGCTGTGGGGGAAAGGGAACCCTTCTACACTGTTGGTGGAGATTCCTAAAAAAACACACAAGCAAACAAAAACACTACAAATTGAAATTCCATTTGACCCAGTACTACCTCTCCTTAGTATATGGCCAAAAGAATCATTTTATAGTGATATATGCATTTTCGTGCTTGCAACAATGCAATTCACAATAGCTAAGCTCTGGAAACAGCTAGACGCACATCAGTGAACGGATGGGTGAGCAAAATGTGGCATATATAATAATGGTATTATTCAGTCATAAAGAAGAATGAATTCATGTCACTTGCAGGAAAATGGATGAGTCTTGAGACCATTATGTTAAGGGAAATAAGTCAGACCCAGCAAGTTAAGTATCACACAGTTTCCTTATATGAGAAAACCAAAACAAAGTAATGGCAGAGTCTTTAGAGATGGAGATGGAAGTCAGGAGAAGGGGGAAGAGGAGGTAGAGAGGGGTGGAAGGATATATATATTCCCCCAAACAAATGTAAATATCATGTACTGCAAATATATACTAATAAAAAGATGCAACTAAAAAATAAGCTGGAGGACAAATGTAACAGTATTATAACTTTGAAAATCAAATTACACTACCATCAATTTCATATCTACAGAATACATTCTACTTGATAACTTGTAATTTTTAAAAATGCCAAATTAGACATAAATCAATTGTACCACCCCCACCACTACCACTCTGGTTTGTCAATCAGACCCAGAAATTGTGCCCAAGTCCTCTGAGGTTGGGACTGCACTGCTGCTCCCCATGAGGGTCTAAATTAAGCTTTTGGGCAGGTAGGGAGGATGAAAGCTCACAGACAGAAAGGAATGGGAGTCACACAAAGTCAAGTCGTCTTTCTGCACATTTGAATTGGTGGGCAGAATGACACTGGATACCAGACACGTTTCCCTGTTTGAACATTTTTCCAACGGGCTCTGTTTCTTACTTAATCTTTCTTATTCAATTTTTCAAAATATAACTCAGTGGATTTAGATTATACTTTGGAAACGCCGAACTTGATTTCACATCTTTCCTATTTTATAAAATTGACTGCCCTCTGCCTTAGAGCTTAGTTAAAATCCTCTACCTAGTCTAAAACGGCAGGAGCAAAAATTACTGCTTCCTCGTTTTTTTTTTGTTTTTTTTTTTTTTTTTTTTTTTTTTTTTTTTTTTTTTTTTTTTTTTTTTTTTGTTTTTTTGGGTTTTTTTTTTCTTAAATTTTAGGCATTTTGACATTCTTTTGGCAAATTATGAAAGAAAGTTTTGTTTTGTTTTGTTTTGTTTTGACTTGGGCTGCTGTAACTGAAACTTCCCCTCAAACCGAAAGTAAAATGCTTATACATATATCTATTTTCTTAACTGTAACAGCAGTTTGAAATTTTATACTCTACAGGTTATCTCACAGAAACCACCTACTGATCAGGAAGTCAGAACTATTGTGCAGTGAGCGCCATCTGGTGTCAGAATTGTTATTAACTCCCTTGCGCCTTAGGCTGGATCTTTCTCGTCTTTGTTTCTCTCTCTCTCTCTCTCTCTCTCTCTCTCTCTCTCTCTCTCTCTCTCTCTCTCTCTGTCTCTGTCTCTGTCTCTGTCTTTCTCTCTCTGTCTCTGTCTCTGCTGCTCTCATCTTTCTCGTGCATGTGTGTGTGCTGTACTAGTCATACAAAGCAGTAAGTTTCATTTTAACATGTATATAACATAGTTGCATATAGTATACTTTGGTCATTTTCAGCTCCTTTGATTACCCCCTTTCTTTCTTCTTCCTTCTCCCCCATCCTCCTCCTCTTTTCTAAAAGTCATCTTTTTACTTTCACGATTTCTTTTTTAATATAATTTTTTTCTAACTTCCAAGTATGAGAGAAAACATGATATTTGACTTTCTGAGGCTGGTTTTCTTCATGTTACATGATGATCTTCACTTCATGCGGTTTCCTGTACATGACATGATTTTATCCTTCTTTATGGCTGAATCATATTCTACTCTATTATACACCACGCTGTCTGTATCCACTCCTCAGTAGACGGGCACCGAGACTGATTCCATAGCTTAGCTATTGTGAACTATGCCACAACAAGCACAGATAAGCAGGAATCTCTACAGTGTGCTGACTTTAATTCTTTGGGGAATATACCAAGGAGTGATATAGTTGGATCATAGGGTAGTTTTATTTTTAGGCTATTGTTTGTTTGTTGAGACAGAGTCTCACTAAGTGGCTAAATTGCCCAAACTGTTTTTCAAACTCATGATTGTGCTGCCTCAGCCTCCCAGAGTGCTGGAATCATAAGCCTTTATCACCATGCCTGGTTATTTTTAGTTATTTTTGTGTGTGTGTGTGTGGCCAGCGTCACGGAGGGGCAGCAAGTTTACCAGAAATCGAACTCACGACCTCGGACTTGCTGAGCTATGTCCCCGGCCCGATTTTCAGTCTTTTGAGGAACCTCCACACTGATTTCCATACTGGCTATACTAATTTACATTCCCACCCACAGTGCAGCAGAATTGCTTCTTCCTACCTCCTTACCAGCATCTCCCGGCCATTTCTGACCCGAGAAGGCAATTGTGAAGTTCACTGGTGGCCCAGATGCAGAAAGGAAAAAGCAGTAATGGTTTCTCCAATGCCACAAGTACTACTTCTGTAGACACCAAGACTTGCAAAAAAAAAAAAAAAAAAAAAAAAGGAATTGGAAGGACAGAGGAAGGAAACACGTTGGTGGTAGGGAAGAACGGATCCTGGAAACCGACGTCAAAGGAAGAACTTGTGGAGAATCGGCCAGAGCAGCAGTAGAAATCACCCTTCAGAAATCTTCATCTCTACCTGAGCCCTGGGGCTCTAACCTCACAGATTGTTTTTGTGCTTTCCAGTGTCCTTGCATATTGGAATTAATTAGCCATCCACCGGACATCCTCAGCCTCTGGTACTGATCTTTCTGACCTGATGCCCTCTACCCTAGCGCTGAACTTCACCGCCTGCATCAGGAGGGAGCTGGAGGCCCTCCAACAGGTACTTCCCCCAGTTCCTTCCTCTCTGCACCAAAATGGGTTCTATGTCGCCAGCCTCCCCGCCATCTTACAAGTTTCTTCCTCCGCAGAACCTGTCTGCTTTCCTTTTTGTCCCCAAAGAAAAGTGACACTTGCCCTTCCTAGGATGAGAGCGCATCCCTGGCTCTATCCTGGTCATCCTTCTCCCTGCTTCGGAATCTGCTTCCACCTGTTTTCCTGTATCTGTTGTCTGTTGCTGCTTCCATCCTGAGGCGTCTCCTCCTCTCCCGAGCCTGCTTCACTCTAAACCATCCTCCCTCTGGAGATGTCTGCCGCAGCATTATTTGTAACATCAAAGCATTAGGATACACTCAAAAGTCGGTCAGCAGGAGATTCAGTAAATAAAGTGCTATATCCATAACAGTATTTAACGTAGCCATTTAAAAAAACCCAGAAGACAGATCTACATATTCGAAACAGTGAGACATGAAAAAAATAGAATGACATACATCATATGATCTCAATTTTACAAAAGAACTCTGTAATAACTATATGCTGGGGTACACATAAGAAAAATCTTGAAGAACATACCCCAAACTGTTAATTATGATTATTTCTGAGGAGTGGAATTTGTAGGACTTTTACTTCTATGTTGTACATTTCTGTATTTGGATCTAATATTATAATGGGCAAGTATAATATTATAATCAGGAAATTGTGCATATGTAAAATTTCTTTAATCCTACCAATAGCATCTTCTGTGTGTTGCTTTCATTTTACCAGCATTCACCCATTGCTAAGTATACAAGACTCATCTGGATGAATAAAACAGCCCTTGGTCTCAAAAGTTTTACATTCTGCTAGAGAATGGAAGGTGGTCCCATCAAAAGAAATTCAGAGGACAAAGTGCAATAAGAGCCTTCAGCTGCTGAATTTGGATAAATTACAGATCAATTGCAAGGCCCATTTCCTCTCCTGGAAATGAGACTATATTGACAAGCAAAGATGAACATGGGGCGTGAATGGGTGGAGCCTTCAGTGGCTATTGGTACAATGTACACTGTCTGATCTGCATCAGGAGACAAAACACGGGGAGCTATGTCTGTAGGCATGGCCTAGTGGACTGGGTGCCAGTTGAGAGGGGCAGGGCACTCATGGCTGCATCCCAAATTCTCGTGGCCAGAGACACCCACAAATTCTGGAAGACAAGCTCCCACTGTTAACAAAATCGGGGTCAAGCAAAAGCAGGAAGAGACGGATCCAGCAGGCACAAGCATCTGGCAAGACTTAGGGTTTCTTAAGAACCCAGGATACTCCATTGATCAAACATGACTGGGATCCAGGAGGGAAAGCTGGGGAAAGACTGGATCTATTTGTAGAGAAATTCAGCTGCCAGCACATGGATTACACACCGGGTGGTGGTTTGAGTTACGACTAAGAATACAAAGTCTGGAGCCAGCATGGCCTGACTTTTTCAATCTCTTTTTGTTTCAGTTTCTTCCTATGAGAAATGAAAATAATCACGGTCCCACATCATAGGACTTCCCGGAGAGGAAAAAACATTAATAAATGTCTGGATCATAGTAAATTCTACAAAATGTTCAACTGTGGTTGTTTATGAAATCCTTCCTTTCTTCTCCTCGCACCCTCCCTCCTTCTCTTTGTATTTCTTCCAAAAACTTCTACTAAGATGCCATCCTGCAGCCACAGGGTAGAGTGGGATGGACTAAAATGACAGTTTTCTTGAGCTGGGCATGGTGGCGCATGCCTGTAATCCTAGCACTAGGGAGGCTGAGGCAGGAGGATCATTGCAAGTTTGAGACCAGCCTGAGCTACAAAATGAGTTCAAGGCCAGCCCGAACTGCATAGTGAGACCCTGTCTCAAAAAGACAATAAATAAATAAACAAATAAAATGACAGTTTTCATCTTGAGGACTAATGGCTAGGTGTTTTATAGAATGTCCCTCCATTTGAGTTTATCTGATGTTTTCCCCATTCTTAGACTGGGGTTGTGGTTTTTTGAGGAGGAAAATTCACAGAGGTGAAGAGCCATGTTCATACATCATATCTGAGGAACCCATTATCAGGGTGACTTGTCTCAATTGATTGCCTGGCTGACTTAGTGGCTCTCAGGATTCTCCACTGTGAATCCTGGGAACCACTTTCCATGTTGTACTCCTCGAAAGTAAGGCTACTACGTTTAGCTTTACATAAGAGGTGGGGTTGTGCTCACTTAGGTGGCACATATACTAAAATTGGAATGATACAGAGAAGATTAGCATGGGCCCAGTGCAAGGATGACATGCAAATTTGTGAAGAGTTCCATATGAAAAAAAAAGAGGTGAGTAGTTATAAGGGGAAAGTATCTACATGAATTATTTGGACTTCTTTGGTGCTTTATCTCTCCTTCCCCATTTATTCATTCATCCATTTATTTATACCAGTATGAACACATGGATATTTAATTCATACTTTGAGTTATAAACTGATATCGCTTTATTTTCTTTCAGCTCTGACCATTAGGAGCTCATTCAAATTGACCCTTAGGTTCCTTTAACATGGTCCTATACTTTTGTATTTTGAGCACATCCTTTTCTGGGACTACAAGATGTTCCAGATTTATCTTGCATATTTCCTGCCATTACTACACAATCAGCCCTTTCTCTAAGGAGCATTAGTTTCTTTTCTTAGAGAATGATATTAGAAACCAAATCTAAGCACTAGGATTGCCTACTACTGCTAGGACGTGGAGTGTCATTGCTTTTAGGTCTTCTTGGTAGGCAGAACTAGACACAGCTATATGAATACTAGCTTGTATACACACCTGGGTCTATAAATATTTTTATATTTATTCATTAGTGTCTATATTAATCTCTACATGACTTCATATTGATGTCTCCAATGCTAATCTAGTACCACTTGGCTCATTCCTGCTTTCCCTCTTGTATAAACTCAATCTTTGACCAAGTCCAATCCCATTCCAACTCATCCACCCTGATCTTTACTTGCTGATAAGGAAGGCTAGTGCTCAAAACTTAATAAGCTATAGAAACATTTCCATAGTGCTGCAGACACAATACAGTCATGCAGGATGGCCTTGCTTCATCAACCGACCCACTCGACTGCAATTCTTTAGTCTATGCAGCCATCTCCTGGTCCCCTTACTCAGAGCACCACGGGTCTGGTGTTCAGTCTCAGAGCAAACTTTTAATCCCCATCTGAAGCATTTTCCCTTGTGAGACTCCGGGGCTTAGAGAAGACCAGAGCTTTCTCTGCTCCCATACCATGGTGGTAAGGAAAATTCCAGGCATTGCTTTTCCCCAGGATTCCAGACAGACTGAGAAGTACATTCCCTCTATTCCTGATTCTCAAAATGGATCATTAGGGTTTAAGTTTCCTCTGCCTCTGAACTTTCCACAGGCCCACCCTTCCTCAGAGCACAACTTTTTCTACTGTCTTTCACTTTCCTGCTCATCTGCTCCAGGCCTGATCAAATATATCCTGGCTGGGTCTGGGGAATGATAAGGATACTATTGTATATGTTGCTTTCATGTAGTTCTTTCTTTCTTTCTTCTTTCTCCCTCTCTATCTTTCTCTCTCTCTCTCTTTCTTTCTTTCTTTCTTTCTTTCTTTCTTTCTTTCTTTCTTTCTTTCTCTAGTGCTCCACTAATGCCTCTTGGTCCAGGAGCACCTGTCCACATCTCAATTTGCTTTGATAGACCTGGAAAAGGAGAAGTGAATGTCAGGATACATACAATCTATCACTTAAGAGATAGACTTGATGATTGTGATGAGATTTTAACCAAAGAAGTCATGTCATCCATGAATAACGATAATTTGACTTCTTCGTTTCCTATTGTTATTCCATTTATTTCTTTCTCTTCTCTAATTGTTCCGGCAAAATTTTCCAGAACTATGCTGAACAAGAGTGGTGATAGTGGACATCCTTGTCTTGTTCTTGATTTTAGAATGAAAGCTTTCAGTTTTTGTCCATTTAGTATGATGTTGCCTGTTGGTTTGTCATAGGCAGCACATACCAGATTGAGATAAAGACCATCTAAGGAAATGCAAATTAAAATCATTGCAAGACTCCATTGTGCAAACAAAAGAATGGATAAAGTTTTCAAAGTAAGACTCACGGTACCAAGACGACACATAAAATGCTGTTAAGAATATAAAACAACTAAAATACATTGCAGCAAAAATGCAATTGTCTCAGGCGCTTTGAAAAGTAATTTGGCATTTTACCATGTTTAGTAACTACTCGCCATACCAAACAGTAATTTCTTTTGTAGATGCTTATCAAAGAGAAACCAAAATGTGTATCTACAAGCATTTTTGTGGCAATTTTATTCACTAGGGCCAAATCCTAGAAACGACCCTCATGTCCAGCAACAGGATAGTAGATTTTAAAGAATAAGATAATCACATATACTATGTGAGCCAGCAATTTCAGTTCTAAGAATTTACTCAAGAAAGATGAAAACATACATCCATACAAAAATTTGTTTGTGTATATTCACATAGATATTTTTTATATTACCAAAATTAGAGGTGAACTAACTTCTTATCAACTGGTGTAAAAGTTGGGTGTGGTGGTGCACACGTTTAATTCCAGCACTCGCAAGACTGAGGCAGGAGAATCGTTGTGAGTTTGAGACCAACCTGGGCTACAAAGTGAGTTCAAGGCCAGCTTAAACTGCATAGTGAGACCCTGTCTCAAAAAATAGGGATGGGAATCTAGCTCAGTGGTGTAAGCACCTGTCTGGCAAGCACAAGGTTGTGAATTTGATCCCTGGTACCAAAAAACAAAACACTGTTGGATATTTCCTTTGACGTGCAAAAACATTTTAGTAAGATGAGATCCCAGTTGTTGATTCTGAGAAGTGTTTCCAGTGATTTTTGTTCCCATGATTTTTGTTCATGAACTTTCTGTCTACTCCTATGTCATCAAGATTTTTACCTACTCTGTCTTCTAGTAAGTTTAGTGTCTCTGTTTTAATATTCAGATCTTTGATCCATTTTGACCTTCTTTTAATGCATGGTGATAGACATGGATCTAGTTTCAGTTTACAGCATATAGGAAGCCAGTTTTTCCAGCACCATTTGTTAAAGAGGCTGTCCTTCTTCCAATGTACATGTTTGGCCTCTTTGTCAAAGATGAGGTGGCTAAGTGTGTTTGTAGTTGTGGCTGTATCTTCTAATCTATTCCATTGATCTTCAGATCTGTTTTGATTCCAGTACCATGCTGATTTTATCACAGTAGCTTTGTTGTATAGTTTCAAGTTGGGGATTGTGATGCCTCCTGCCTTACGTTTGTTGTCCAGAATTGCCTTTGCTATTCTAGGTCTTTTCTGGCTCCAGATGAATTTCAGGACTGCTTTCTCTAGCTCTGTGAGGTAGGCAAGTGATATTTTGATTGGGATTGCATTAAATCTGTATAATAATTTTGGGAGAATGGCCATTTTCACGATGTCTGTTCTTCCTATCCATGAACAAGGAATATCTTTCCATTTTCTGAAATCTTCTTCGATTTCCTTCTTCAAAGTAATGTAATTTTCACTGCATAGATCTTTTACTTCCTTTGTTAGATTGATTCCTAAGTATTTCATTTTTTTGGAAGTTATAGTGAAGGGTGTGGTTTTCCTTGTTTCTCTCTCAGTGACTGTTGTTTGTGTATAGGAATGCTATTGATTTTTGAGTGTTCACCTTGTATCCAGCAACATTACTGAATTTGGTTATTACTTCTAGAAGTCTTCTAATGGATTTTGGGGGATCTTCTATGTAGAGTATCATATCGTCTGCAAATGATAATTTCACTTCTTCCTTTCCTATCCTTATTCCCTTTATTTCTTTCTCTTGTCTAATTGCTGTGGCTAGTATTTCCAGAACTATATTGAATAGGAGTGGTGATAATGGACATCCTTGTCTTGTTCCTGATTTTAGGTTGAAAGTTTTCAGTTTTTGTCCATTTAGTAAGATGTTGGCTTTTGGTTTATGATGTATGGCAAAACAAAACAAAACAAAAAAACTGGTGTAAAAATCAACAAATTTGGGCCAATCTAGAATATGGACTACTATTCAACAATATAAAGAATAGACTACTGATGCCAGCAATAGTTTCACCAATCAATGGTATGCTAAGTGGAAGAAGCCAAACACAAAAGCATACTTGCTCTGTGATTCGACTTGCATGAAATTCTAGAAAAATCATAATTATGGTTCAAGAAAGCAGATAAATGGCTCCTGTCTTAGTTACTTCTCTCATTGCTGGGACAAAATACCCAGCTTCCGCACATTAAATAGCAGAGATTTACTTCGGCTCACAGTGTTAGATGTGTCAGTCTGTAGTCGGCTGACTTCAAGGCTGGGCAGCATGACAGAGGGGCACTGCCAAGAAGAAAGAATTCATGGCATGGTGAAGGGAAGCAGAAGCAGATCAAGAGAAGAGAAAGGGTGACAAATCCTTCCAAAACATGCCCCCAGTGCCCCACCTCCTCAGCCTTGCTTCACCTCCTAACATCACATTTAGTTATAAATGCATCAGTGGACTAATCCACTGATAAGTATCACACACCCATGATCCTATCATCTCTCCAAAGCCCCACCTATGAGCTCATGAGGTTTTGGGGAGACATCTAGATATAAGCCATAACAGTTGCCAACAGTCAAGGTGGGTAAGATTTAGTCCAAAATTACAGGTGAGAGCTTTCTGAAATGCTAGGAATATTCTATAGCTTGATTTTATCCTAGTATTAGGCACATATACATTTGTTAGATCTCATTAATCCATGTACTTCAAGTGGGCATATTTTGCTTAAATTATCCCTCAATAAAAATGATTTAACAATTAGAGTGATGCGGGTAGCACAGTGACTAGAACAAAATATACAACTTCCAAGTTCTTGAATTGCTATGTGGCTGGTAGGATTAGGACACTTGGTAAACTAGTATAATTATAGTGTCATAGACAGCTTCATTGATTGAGAAGAGGTAGAAATAAATTCAAAACAATAGAAAAATGTCTTTATTTGCACTTGTATTTCCCTGTCCATGATCATGTCAGCATATCTATAAAGAGACATGAAACTATGCTTATGAATGACTTGGGGCCCACATGATACATTTACCCTACTTGGAAACTCTCCCAAAGTTGCTATACTCATTTGTGTAGATTTAAGTCTGATTCCTAGAGCTCATGGACTTAATAAGGACTTCCCTATGCCAGTGGCACCTGAACTCCAACCTCTGGCAGGGACTAGACACACCTCAAAAAACCATCTCTCCTGTACTTTTTCCTCCCTTGTCCTCTTCATCAAGTGCAGAGGTAGGAGCATTGGGCCAGCATTCCAGAAACTGCATAACTGATAAGGGGTTAATATGCAAAATATATAGAGAATTTTCACAATTCCATAGCAAGATAAAAACCATAAGAAAACAACAACAAAACAGACAAATACCCCAACTAAAAACCAGAAAAAGGGCATAATAGATATTTTTCAAAAGATGAAAACATACAAATGCTCATCATCAGAAATTATCAGGGAAACACAAATCAATATCACAATGCAATATCATTTAACTTCAGTCTGGATGGCTATTATCAAAAGGACAAGAGCTGGCAAGGATGTGGGAAAAACAACTCACATGCTTTTGGTGAGAATGTAAATCAGCACTGCTATTATGGAAAACAAAATGGAGGCTCCTTAAAAATTAAAACTAGTCCTATCCTATGAACCAGCAATCCCATTCCTGGGTATATATCTAAAGAAAATGAAATTCCAATTTCAAAGAGACACCTGCACCCCCAGATTTATTGCAGCACTATTCAGAACAGCCAAGAAATGGAATCAGTTTAAGTATTCACTGGCTGATGAGTGGATAAAGAAAATGCTACATGTACGCAATGAAATACTTACTATTCATTCAAGAAAAGAATGAAATCCTGTTATTGAAAACCATATGGATGAAACTTGAGACCATTATGCTATATGAAATAAACTAGGCTGAAGAAGTCAAGTGCTGCATGATTTTACCCATATATGGAATCTAAAAAAGTTGTTCTCAAAGAAGTTGTGAGCGGAATGGTGGCTATCAGAGGCTGAGAAGAGAGAGATAGGGAAAGTTTGATCAGTGAGTACTATGCTACAGTTAGATAGGAGTAAGAAGCTCTGGTGGATCCCCACTTGGAAACCAGCACCATGTGTGGGCCACTGCTAGAGCAGGGACAGCCAGACCCAAGCCTTTCTCAGTGAGTCAGCACCATCCACGGACTGCAGAGAGAGAGAACCAGGCCACACCAGGAAGTGATCCCCTCCTGGAAACTAGCGCCATACACAGGCTGCTGCTGAACTGGGTACAGCCTGACCCAAGTCTCTCTCCATGAGTCAGTGCCATCCACAGACTGCGGAGGGGGAGAACCAGGCCTCATCAGGAAGTGATCCCTGCCTGGAAACTATATCATTTTCATTGTTTTGTTGGGTTGGGTTTTATTCTCTTTTGTTTTGTTTGATTATGTTAAATCTGATGAGATGAGCAGCTGTTCAAAGGATAGCAAGACATATTATGGTATCCATTTTGGATTTACTATTGGCTTGTTCTGAAGTCCTTTACTGCATTCATTGTTTTGTTTTTATTGTTTCTGTTCTATTCTGTTCTGTTTGATTTTTACTATGTCCAAAGATATCTGCAGCTACTTTTGAATGCAACAAAAGGCATTATGGTAACTATCATTGGTTTTGTAAGGTTTTGAAGTCTTGTATCACTTGTACTGGTTTAGTTTGATTGGCTTTATTCTGTTTTATTTTCCTTGGTTCCATCCTCTTTAAAATAAAAAAAAAAATTTTAAAAACCAAGAAGCTCTGGTGTGCTACTGCACAGTAGAGTCAGTACAGTTAACAAGTACATGCTGTATATTTCAAAAAGCTCTAAGAAAGGATTTTTAAATGTTTCTACCATAAAGAAATGATAACTTCTTGAGGAAATATGTTTAACCTGATATAAATACTGCACAATGTATACATGCATTGAAGCATCATGTTGTTCCACTAATATGAACAATTTTTATATTTTTTAAAGCTGACAACTTTAATCTTTTAAAGTTTTTGTCAAAGCTTTTAGTTTATTTATATGTGCATATAGTACATAATGTTTACATTCCATGTGGGAAGTTGGTACATTAACATAACACATTTAATTCCTTTTTCATCTCCTTTCCCTCCCTCCCCCTTCACCCATCTCTTGACCCACCCCCTTTTTGTACATGCTTGCAGTAATACATATTGGTTTAAAACTTGGTAGGGCTGGGCATTTAGCTCAGTGGTGTAAACACCTGCCTGGCAGGTGCGAAGTTGTGAGTCTGATCCCCAGTACCAAAATAAATAAATTAATTAATTAATTAAAATAAAATAAAACTTTGCAGAGTAAAATAGCCAACAAATATGTTAAATGTTCTCAGCATCACTAATCACCAAGAAAATGTAAATCAGAACCACAATGTGATATCACCTCATAACTCTCAAGATGGCCATTATCAAAAAGACAAGAAATAAGTGTTGACGAGGGTATGGAGGAAAAGAAATCCATTTGTACTGTTGGTGGGAATGTAACTGGTACAACAATTACAGGAACCGACTAAGAGTTTCTTCAAAAAACCTAGAAATTGAATTAACATCTGATCCAACAATCTCATTCCTGGGTACATAACCAAAAAATCAAATTCAGTATGCTGAGGAGATATCTACACTCCCATGTTTACTGCATTGTTGTTCACAACAGGCAAGCTATGAAATCAACCTAATCAATGTATGAATGGATCAAGAAAGGTGGTGTATATCAGTGGAATATTATTCAACCACAAAAAGAAAGAAACCCTGCCATTTGCAATAGTAAGAATGAACTTGTAGAACATTATACTAAGTTAAATAAGCCAAACACTATAGACTTAAATGTTTAATCTAAAAATGTCAAGCTCATGAAAGTAGAAATTGAAACAGGTTTGTTGGGAAGTAGGTAGCAAAGAAAAGTAGGGAGAAGTTGGTCAAAGAATACAAGCATTCAGTAACAACCTGAGTAAGTTCTGGAGACATGATGTACAACATGGTGACTATAGTTAATAATAATGTACTGTATGTTTTCTTGAAATTGCTAAGAAAGAAGATTTTAAGTGTCTTCACACATGTGATAACTATAAGTGGTGATGGATATGTTAATTTGATTGTAACATCACCATGATATGTGTATGTCAAATTGTATTGTACACCTTGAATGCATACAATTTTCTTCATCCAGTAAGTATTTTACAATTTAAAATAGCAACAAAAAAGTCCAAAATGCTTTGGACACTCTCATTATACATTTCAAAATGACTGAATTGAACTATCCTCTGGGGTGGGGGCCTGGGACTGGCCTGAGCATGTGTACAAGGTGGCCCCTTAGGAAGCCAGAGCAGTAAGGCTAGTGACACAGCCTTCAGCATTCAACACCTTACACTGGGAAACTTGCTGCATTCTCATGAGACTTCAGCCCAGAAACATAGGAGGGGCATGTCCATAACCAACCCCCTGTGAAAGAAATGGAAGGGAGGTGCGGAAGATTTGAGCACTGCCCAAGCGCACTAGGCAGTGAGAGCTCCAGCCTGCACCTCCAAGCCCCCGGGCTAAGCTCTCCCATGTGCCCCTTGCTGCCTCTGACTATTAGAGATGGAGGAATCACCTCTTTGTCTCGAGCTATTTGCCTGCATTGACCTGGGTCTGAAGGTGTCAAATAGGAATCCTAGGGGCTGCCGTGGCAGGAGAAGAGGGAGAAGGACATCAAACAGTCAGAAAGCTGGGTTCCCTGCTGCACTTCTGTTGCGGCTCTTGAGCTCCCTATGCAGAGTAAGAATCCTCCAGCTAAGTCAAACTCAAGAGTCTTGGGGCTAACAACTCTGCCTTTAAGTTCTCTGATTTTCATAGAAAACTTTGATTTTCTTTGCTCTTGCTTCTTTTCTTTGTACCCTCTCCTCCCTCTCCACCCTTTCTGTTTCTTTTCCCTTGTGCAGCACACTCACTTCTTGGAGACCAGCTTCCCAAACAACAGATTCCTTTAACTCTGGCCTACATCCTTGCCATGGGCATTCTTGCCCAGATTAGGAAAGCAATGGTGCCCATGTGGAGTTCAAGGCCCACTGACCAAGCAAGAGGACTGCAGAGCCAAGAGGGCAAGTGGACTCCTTGCCTCCATGCTGGGGACTGTGCTCAGTGAAATGGCAGCAGTTGGCAGCCAACTCAGGGAGAACAACTGTTTCCTTTCCATCTGAACTCAAACTCAGTGGGCCTTTGGAGAGCAGAGGACGTGTGCCAGCCCCCAAATGCCATTCAAGCATTCGAGTCAATGAGCGTTGATTGCGCTTTTACTCCGTGCCAGGCCCAGTGCTGAGTGCTCCAGTGCTATGATGAATAATCTGGTAGTCTCAAGGCTCTCCCATACTTGCAAGGCAGTGTGACATGTACACTGGGGATACATGCAGATGTGGGGTGGGAGCGAGGGACACCAGGTGAGACGCACACAGAGCTAGCTGTTGGTGTTGCAGAAAAGGAAGGGTCCTCGGCAGTTGAGCACAAACAAATGGGCAAAGAACAGCAGGCTAGGCCTCTCATGCCATCTGAGATAGGGAGAAGCAGACAATGTAGGTTTTTAAGAAGCAGATATGGGAGGGGACCTCCCCCAGCAGGAGGCCCCAGCAGGCAGAAAGGCATAGCAATAGAGATGCACACGGTGAGATCAGAGCCCAAACATAATTAAGCACCAATTTCTGTGATTCTTACTGAACCTCATCCTCTGTTCTGTCCTTACAGGCCTAGACACTGCCCTAATCCATCCATTCTCTACCTCTTCCTGGGCTCTTGGTAGAGGTTCCAGCTGGCTGCCCTGCCTCCAACTCCTTGCCTCTGACTTCACTGTTAGTCACTCTATAGCATGGATTGTGTTTCATACCCTCTCTAGTTCCAAAATTAGACAGAAGGGAGAAGACTTGAGCACCCTCAGCAGCAGGAATTGCAGAATCATAGAGGACTTATCATGCTTCTGTGGGCTGGGGATAGCAACTTGCCAGTCTACCAAGATTCCACAGCAATTTGAGCCTAGATCTAAATTTGTCTTACTAATGGCTTCCCCAGAGGTGTGTGGGGCCCATCTAGCCATTAGGGTCTCACTGCTCCTCAGCCTAGTGACATATGCTGTCTTTTTATCTAATGCATATGTGGGTATAGCAATATTAGCTTTCTGCTTTCATTCCGTAACACCCTACCTTGTGCCATATACTCCCACACCAACAGTTCCTCCTTAGGAATATCTCAATCTGTTTGTCTGTTTGACAAACTGTTGGATACAGTCTACTTTCCTCCCTTCTCAGCTTCCATTTATATTTCCTTCTTTTTTCTACTTTCTTTACTCCCCTCCAAGTACCTGCTTCTGTCTCTCTGCTTTCCCCATCAGTTTACCCTTTTTTAAATTTTATTGTTCTATTTTATTCTCTATTTTTCTTTCTATTCCTTCCTCTCTTTTATTTATGTACTACAAGGAATAGTCTGAATTTAATTAATGCTTAATTTTTCCCAGTCTATATACTATATTACTTTCTCTGTCTTTTCCTGGATTAATGAAATAGTAAAGGCCTTTTCTATTGAGTTCTTAATTACCAAATAATCCACAATTAATTTCTCAAATATTGGCGTGAATAGCAGTTATTGTCTTAGTTATTTTTCTCATTGCTGAGACAAAATACCCAACACCCATAATTAAAGGAGGGAAGGTTTAGTTAGCTCACAGTTTGTAGAGGTTTTAGTCCATAATCAGCTTGTTCCAAGGCAGGTTGGATGACAGACAGGCATTGCAGAGGACAGACAGCTCACAGTGGGCAGGAGATAGCAAAGCAAGTGAGCAGGGGGCAAGACAAGGCTCTTTCTGTCCCTCATATTGTATCTGGGCTACCAGGATTGGGGTAGTGCCAGGCCAATCAGTGCACTGATTTAATAATCACCCACTCTTAATCCTGGCACCCTTAATCCTAAATTTGCACCATAAATCAATCACACACTCTAGATGCAGTCCGCTCTGAAAAAGCACCACATATAATTACATGAGGCTTTGGGGGAACAATTAGACACAAGCCGTAACAGTTTCCTTCTTCTCTCAAAACAGTACTAGGGCCTGAATCTAGCATCCAGAGAGACTGCTTGGAAACTCTCATATGGAGGCACACTGAACCCAGGGCACACCAGGAAGTGAAAACCCCTTCCAAAAAAGGCCTCCACATGACAGTAGAAGAGACATTCTATCTAACTGATCTGTAAACTTCAACACAGAAACATAACTAAAATGAGAAAACAGGGCAAGATGCTTCCATAGATACCGAAGTGGGTGAAATTCTAGACAATGAATTTAAAAACTGATAGGTAAAATGATCAACGAGATCAAACAAGAAACAAATAGTCAACTGAACATATCAATTACTAGAATGATCAGAAGCTGAAAAAGCATACAAACAAGCAGCTGTTTGAATTAAGGAAGACAATGCAGGATATGTAAGATCACATTAGTAAGAGAAGTCCTGAAAAAGACCAAGCAGAAATGTTGGGAAGAAAAACCTCATTGAGTCAAATAAAAATGCAACTGAAAGTCTAGGCAGCAAACAACATGAATCAGAGGAAAGACTATCAGGAGTTGAATACATCGCGGAAGTGCTAGGACGTTCAGACAGGATCAAAGAAAAAAGCGTAGGAAACACTGAGTAGGCTGTGCAAGAGTGCCTGGATAAATCTAAAAGAAATAACTTAAGATTTATTGGCCTAGAAGAAGGCACTGAAATATAGGCAAGTGGCATGAAAATGCTATTCACTGAATTATTGCAGAAGTTTTCCCAAATCTGGGGAAGGAAATACATTCACAGGTAAAAGAGAACTTTAGAACCCTAAATAGACATGACCAGGAAAGAAAAACTCCATGACACAGCATAGTCAAAATATCAGCAATTCAGAACAAAGAAATTATTAAAAGCTGTTAGAGAGAAGCAAGAAATTACTTATAAGGACAAATCCATCAAAAACAGTAGATTTCTCAACAGAAACCTCAAAGGCCAGGAGGGCTTGAAAGGAAGTTTTTGAAGCCCCGAAGAAAAATAATGCCAACCCAGACTGCTATATCCTGCAAGGAAATCCTTCAAAATTGAAGGAGAAATAAACTTTCTATTATAAGTGTAAACTAGAACAAAATCAGCATTGCAGAAAAAACTTACAGGAATTCTAAACACAGATCAAGAAGACAACTATGAGGCAAACAGAAAGAGGAAATCTCACTGGGAGAGAAGATAACCAAATGAAAACAAATAAATCAGACACCAGAAAAAGAACAAAGTGACAGGAATTTGTACCCACCTTTCAATTATAACACTTAATGGAAATGGTCTTAATTCTCCAGTCAGAAGACAGATTGGTAGCCAGGTGTGGTGGTGCATGTCTGTAATCTCAGCACTCAGGACGCTGAGGCAGGAGGATTGCCACAAGTTTAAAGTCAGCCTGAACTACATAGTGTGACCCTGAAAGGAAAAAAAAAAAAAAACACAGATTGGAAGAGTGGATCCAAAACCAAGATCTATTTACATGTTGTCTGCAAAAAACACTGCTCATCTACAAAGACACAGAGTGACAACGAAAGGACAGAAAATGGTACTGCAAAGAACTGGAGCCTGAAAGCAAGCAGAGTAGCTGTGCTTATATTTGACAAGGTAGACTTCAAACCCAAACTAGTGAGAAGAGACAAAGAGAAAGATTCACCAAGAGAGAGCTATTGTAAATAATATGCACACCAAACATCAGTGCACCCAAATTCATAAGACAAACACACTTTCTATATAAGGATAGAAAAAACCCAATGCAATTATAGGGGGGTACTTTAATAATTAGCTTCAATAACTTCATTAATTTGAGATCGTTCTTTTTTTATACTGGCATATAGTGCTGTAAATTAGGCTCAAAGTTTATAATTTTGATACGTTTCATTTTTTGTTTCACTCAGAAAAAAATGGTTTCTAACTTCTTCTTTTAATGATTTTAAGCCATGGATTATTTAAAAGTGTACTAGTTTCCAAATATTTGGGCATTTTCTAGAAATAATAATGCTATTGATTTCTAACATTGTGATCCTAGAACATATTTTTTATGATTTTAATAGCTTAAAATATCTAACATACCTTTTTATATCTAATGTATTTAATTCTCATTCCATTATCCAGACTTTAGAGATGGGGGTAACAGAATGGTAACTTGACTCGCCAAGCTGATCCGTGTTAGAGTCAGTGATCAAACACCACGAGAGCCAGGCTTCAAGCCCTGCTTTTCTTGTGCACCACTGCATTGCCCGTGATTCACAGCATTCTGCTTGACATGTTCACACTTAATTATGGCCCCACATGTCACCTCTCAGGCTAATTGTCCCATGGACCTTCTTTAAAAATCTATATTCTGCTATCATCGGTGTTCTGTAAATACCAATCAGATCACTTTTGTTCTTTTATTGATGGTGTTGTTCGATTCTTCTATATCCTTACTGTCTTTCTGTTTACTGAGAGAGGAATGGCGAAAGGTGTGAATATAGTCATGTATGGACCTTGTTTTCACTCTCCCAGTTTCATTTTACTTTCTTTAAAATATATTTAAATACATATATATACAGAACATAAATTACATGAATTCTTGTATCTTCTTGATGAATTGACTTCTTGATCATTTTTAAATAAACTTAATTATCCCTGGTAATGCAATTCCCTCTGAAATTTATTTGGTCCACAGTGTATATAAGCCATTATATAAGCTTTCTTTTTTCAATAGGATTAGTATAGTGTTATCTTTTCATATTCTTTTATTTAAACTATTTGTATGCTTGTATTTCAAATGTGTTTCTCTCCAATTTCAATTCTAGTACTGGAGAGTGAATCACAGTCCTATACCTTGCTAGGCAGGAGTCGAGCACTGATCACTCTAGGGCTACTAACTCCCTACTTCTGAAACAAGACACTTCTGAATATTCTGCTCAGTGCCAGGTGCACTATGAATGCATCTAGTGCAGCTGGTGGAAGCAGGCCTGATCCCAGGGGGTATGTAGGCCATGTCTTTTGTCTTCATTCTTTTAGATCATTTTTACTCCAGCCTTGAGTAGTTTCCTCTCATGCACATGCTGCTGATCAGGACTCAACTGGATACTTGAATTAGGCCCTCTGCAGACCTCTGGAATCTTCTGCTATGCTTCTTTCTCCTCTCCAATACTCTGCACTATGAACTCAAGCTGTCTTTGCCTTCCCAGACTCTCAGCTTTATCTCCTCAACTCAGGGATATCATCACAGTCTGCCAGGGTTTCTTCTCCTTAAGTCACACCCTGAAAACTTTTCCAAAGCAGCACCCTGGGACAGTCATACTGTGCACTGCTTGTTCCCCATTTCTCTGAGGTCTCTGTTTTGGCTGATGCTCTGTGTCTTGAAAACTGCTGTTTCATACATCCGTGTTCTCTCAGACGGGAGGATAAATTCAGTCCCTGTTACTTCATCTTGGGCAGAAGTAAAAGTAGTGATTTTATTGAATTTCATTTCATTTAAAATTGAATTTACCTTTAAGTAGCCACATAGCTATTTGAATAGCATAACTGGAATATTACGGAAGTTCAGTGTGGCTAAAGTGTGGAAAGTTAGCATGTCACCAGATGAAGCAGGCCCAACCAGACTCGGTTTTGGATTCAACTTGTGTGTCACCCTAGTTTTGTTACCACTTGCTTTTTAGACTCAAGGCTATTTTCTCCACGTAGAGCTCCCTGTGCCCTGCTATTGCCTTGTCACCTGCCATTGCCAATAATTTCAGCTGCCTTCCCCGCAGGAAGAGGGTTGAATTCCATTAAATACCCCATTCAGTCCTCTGTGGTGGAAGTGGCTCTGGTATGCTACCCTAGCCTGTCTAACTGGACTCAATAGAGTCTCTCATCGCTCTTGTCACTTCCAGACCCAGATAAAGGACCTGGCAGAATATCAAACCTCACTTCCATTATGGATGACTGAGGAGTGGTTCTTACAGCCTGGTAGTGCACATAGCTTAAGAGCTTCAAGGTGAACTTTCAGCAACAAGCAACAAGAGGTAAGATGGACTATTTGGTACCAAAGTGACTCCATTCCACCTGTCTAAAGGTGTCTAATGAGGCTGAGTTTCCTTTCAAACTGTAACCAGCTCCATAATCTGCCACCTAACATTTGCTTTCCCTCCTTTCTTACCACAATTCTTTCCTCCACACTCTACCTGTCCTGGGACTGATCCTCAAAATAATATGCTAGGTTGTAAACTTTGCCTTAGACTGTAGTTTTAGACAGCCTTGTGTAGGACTGTTTATTAGGTCACGGTTAGAATTTAGGATGTCAGAGCCTGGAGGAAGCCTTGGTGTATGTTAGGCAGGAGAGTGGTATGTGTGCACTTTAGAAAATGCACATTGGCTGCTGAAAGAAGAATGGGTTTGAGGGCAGAGTAGATACACCAAGGGCAATTAGGAGATTCTTGCCATTGTTTAGAACAGAGCTGATGTTAGCTTGTCTAGGGTGGTAATAGTGGAGTAAGGGAGAATTTGATATATTAAAGAGATTTAGAAGATTGAATCAAAAGTAATGACAGAATAGGTGAGAGGTAGACAATGTTTGAGGAGTTAAACCCATATAATGTCACCGGGTGGGTGCTGTTGTCATTCTCGGACTTGAGGGCAATTGTGGGGCGGAAGAGCAGGGGACATTGAACTTGAACATATTGAATTTGAGGCTAGTATAGCCAATCCAACAGAAAGGATTTATTTCTGTCTTCATGGAATGAGCATACATTCAGTCACTTCACTGTCCTTTCTGTGTCCTTTCTGTAGCTCACTGATCACTGGCTATCTCTCCACAGTTTCTGGGGACAGGATTTGAGTCCCCTAGTCTTTCAACTTTTCCTGGCAACAAAGCAGAGGTCAGGTACCTAAGACTGGAATTTTTTTATAGCTTTCTTTGCTTTCTGTCCCTTAATCCACTTAGATGTGTACAGTCAGGCAACTCTAAAACCCACAGCAGTAAATTGAGATCTAGCTGTGGTGCCTTTGCAAAGTATTCTGAGCTGTGTCACCTTTATGATGTCACCACAGACTATCAGGTAGAGAGAAGCAATGATCTGCCCCAAAGACCACCTGGGGCTTCTCTGCTCATTTAATTGGGCCTTCATTGCAACAATATTCTCTCCCTCCCAAGGAATCCTGTGGCCCAGCCTATTCATTACGCCTGTTTGGTGGACTTGGATTCAATATTGGGGATAAGTCTTATCCCAGACATAAAACTTGAGGCTTTTAGGCCCTCACTGCAGTTCTAAGTTATTATTATGGCTATCTCATTAAATATCTAGAAATGGAATCTAGTTATATCCCTGCTGAACACAGTTGTGTGGTCTGGAAGAATCCCAGCTGTGTCTTGCAACGATGAGTAATTCTCTGCTTACACTGCAGATTTGTCTGTAGACAAGGTCCAACTATCTGTGTAACTAGACTGATGGGCCAGCGGAAGGCAGGGGTGTGACAAACCATCCCGCACATTTCCATGGCCCCACAGCCTCCACCTACCTACTTATTAGTCTCATATCCCAGGATCAGGGAAGAGGTGGGAGAGGGGGAGATGCAATAGCCAGGATGGGAATAAGTGGTACTCAGTATGTGCCCTAGAGCCAAGGAAGGAGTCTGAACTGCATGAAGGTGGGCAGAGACCTGATGGTCACACAGACCTCCACCTTGTAAAAACCAATCTAGAGAACAGATCACAGGATAAGAAAATGATTTCTTTCTGAATATGATGGAATTTCAGTAAATGTTGAAGAGAGTCTAGGCGTTAGAAGTAGGTTTGGAGACCAGAGGGAAGATGGAAGAGACATTAAGGAGACAGAATGGACAGGATTTGTCCTCCATTTATAAAAGAGTAAGAGCGAGGAGAAAGGCAGTTCCCAGGGTGCCTCCCCGGAATCTCCTAGGAGGATGAAGATCTGAAATAAGGAGTCCAACAGGAGCAGTAAAGGCGGGGCTGGTGGGATCAGGTTTACCACGTTGAACTTCAAGGTGGATGTGGGACAGCCAGGTGCGTGGCTGACACGGCTCTTTCTAAGACAGAAGAGGCCCACATGAAACCTTCAGATCCTTTTCAATATGGCCTGCTACATTGTACTGCCTGGGCCAGCCTCAGGCGGGTATTTGGTTGCTTTTTTACCCAACGGGACAGAAGGAGTGCAATGTCCACATCTGACTCTAAAAGCCATGAGGACCTCTACCTGGGCCCAGTCTTGATCTTAGTTCTGCTAGGGAGCAACTTCAGTTAAACAGTCTACAGAAAAGAGAAAAACAACAACAACAACAACAACAACAAAAACAGCAATTTTGTTTGTTTTCTTCTTGGTAAAACACCTCTAAGTAATAGGATGATTCTTACAGCTTTTGGAGGCTGAGGAATGGGGGGGGGGCGATTACCAGGGCTCAGTGATGGAAAGATCAAGTATCTTTGGCTAGAATTAAATGCTTCCCTGTAGGCATTCGTGGGTCCCTTTGTTGAGTTACTGGAGTCCTAATCAGGGGAACATTTCTGCACAAAGCTTGGAATCTAGTACATCTAAACACCTTGGAGTAGGAATGTGAGGGGGAATGGCAAGTGTGGCCAAGCCAATACAGAAGTCCAGAACACCTAGCTTCTCAGAGTGCTGGGTGAAGAACTGGAAGACCCTCAGATTCCATCGCATCTATTTCTTCATTGTACCAATAAGCACACTAAAGAATAGATGTGGTACAGGGACAATCCATGGCTTTCACCTCTCTCTCAGGGGACTGTACCCTAAAATCCCTGGCACAGATGCTCACAGGAATGTTCTTACCTCAAAGATGAATTTTTCAGTGTAAATGCTGTGATAACACCCATGCTCAGGCAATGTGAAAATAGGGGACCCAGTAATAAGGAGTATTGATCATCCCCATATTAAGGATGAAAATACTGAGACTAACTGAGGTGAAGGGACTTGTCCTAGGCCACAGAGCTAGCACCCAGGTGCAGGTCTCCTGGCTCGGGATCATCCTGTATACTCTGCCATGGCACGTGTACTCACCAGACAGGTTACCCCAGAGAGCAGGTTGCTCCCAGAGTGGCGACAGCCGTGCTGGATATAATCGAGTTCCAGTGGTAAGGAGAGAAGAGTGAAAACACAAATATTCATTGCCTGATGCTCCAGCTGGGAACGGAACCCCAAGAGGAGACAGATTGAGGACACACCTGCATTCAGTAAAAGCCCATTTCTCCTTCTAGTCTCACTGTGAAAAATATCAATACCCCAGTGTTGGTGGGGGGCTCCTTTTTCCTCTCAGACTAGATCAGCTCCCCTCATACACCACCATGGAATGCTAAACATCTTCTCTGTAACTCTGATCACAGTCCCAGTTAATTTTCAATGTCAGTTACATTCTCTCACTTCCCTTTCCCATAGGAGGAGTGAGGGCCAGGACCAGATCTAACCGGTTTACTTCCCTATCCTCAGCCCCTAACATGGTGTTAGCATACAGCAAGTGCTCATGGTGGTCATTAGTATTGTTTACCAGCGATTTGTGGCTTTTGAGTACTAAGTACTAAGATACAACCTTCTAGTGCTGAGTAGGTAGTGGGAGTGAGATATCAATCTTTGTTTAAAATGAGCCACTAAGACTGTGGAACAGTGCTTATTACTGCAGTATAACCTGAAATCTCTGTACTGATAAGGGGATCAAAGAAGAATGACTATTTTCCATACTGACCTGAATAGGAAATCTGAGACTGATAAGAATACAAAACATTTGATAAGAATACAGAGCATCTGAAAACTATAAAATGTGTAGATAGTTTTCTAGAAAAAGATATATAAGTAAAATAGAAAATTACACTCGGAAGCATGTGAACTATTCTTTAAAGGAAAATGAAAGAATGATTGCTAATATCAAACACTGCTAGGATCAAACTTGACATTAACACAAGTGAAAAATGGCACTAGAGGTGTAGGTGAATGGTAGAGACCTTATCTAGCACGTGCAAGGCCCTGATTCTGATTCCCAGTACCACAAAATAGATAGATAGATAGATAGATAGATAGATAGATAGATTCATGTAAGGGAAGGAAAAGAAATGGAGAATAATCCAGAAAGTTCAGTTCACTGCTATGCCCTGATTAAAGAGTAATGTCAGCTACCAGAAAGAATGGGACAGAGTGGAAAAACAATAAAAGTGCAACAAGTGTGTTGGCGGTAATGGCTAGGACACTTTATAGCCTGTGTGAAGGTGATTTAATATACATTTTCCTGAAAATAATTTTGGCTGAAGCATTTTTCTTCCTAATAAAATCAATGTTATCTCTGAAATTCTTTTATGTGTAGTTAGTTATTTTCTGCCAGACATAAGAGTGGCAGCATTTTGAGGCAGGACTGGAACATTTATTTGGGATTAAGAATCAACCTTGGCAACTAGGGTCTTGACTGGAAAGGAAATTCAATGGGAGGGGCAAAAGGGTAGCATCAGGAGCTGGAAGATAGAGAAATTTCTAGAGGGACAAACTACTGTAGCTTGACCCAGGAAGTAGAAGCCTGTGTCCTGCTCTGCCGCCAATGGACTGTGACTGGACTCGAGCCAATCCCTTTCTTCACCTTTGCACTGAGAAGGCTGATCTTGACACTTGAGTGTCCTCATCAACTCTTGCTATCCATTGTTTAAGAATTTTTGTCTTTGTCAAGGCAGTAACATCCAGAAAGATTCAAGACAAACCAAAAGCAGACAGTCAAGAAGAGAGGCAGAGAGGTCAGTAGCACAATACAAAAACATTTTGGGGCAACTGCAACTGCAGATAAAGTAGAGTTTCCTTTTCAACATCCATGTCAATAGGAAAAACAGTAACAGTGGGTAACACCTATTGTTCACAGAGTCACACTATATTCTAAGTGCTTTCTATGAAGTATCTCTTATAAACTTATAAGGATGTATGCTGTCAGGTTCTGCACTTTATAGGTAAAGAAACAAATGTTCAAGGGGTTAAGTCACACAGCTCAGATACAATAAGGTTGACATACTAACCAGGGAGACGCTGATTCAGAAACCATATATCTTGGCCACACACCTGTGGTTAGGACTGTCTTGAAAAAGTCCAAGAGGAAGCATCATGGACCCACCAGCAAGTGTAGGAAATGTGTATCTGTGGCCAAAAGACAGGACTATTTCATGTGCTTCCAGTCCCACCAGCCAACACCTCAAGTCCTGCCCTGATCCCTGCCCCTGCCCACTCCTGCTTCCAGGCTTGCCTCCCATGAGTGTAGAACATTGATTCTGGACTTTGTTCCCAGAGGGCCCCAGTAAGTTTCAGCCAAGAGCATTCACTCAGATAAAAAGCCTACTAATGGTAAGGCAAAAAGGAGGACTCATGCATTTGGGGTGTATTTTGATTATGAGGGGACAGTGGAAGGATAAGTTCACCCTCTACATGAGGCCTTAGTGTTGACTCCAGACTGTAGGCCACATATTTTTGTGCTGCGGATGGGACTGGAGAGAGAGCAGGTGGAGGCTACTTTAAGGAAGTTGACTCTTTGTTCCCCAAATCATTCCTGAGCAAATTTATGAGTCAGTCAACAAAATAGGGAGGGCTTTCTGAAGACACCTCAAGCTCTTATCTCACACTGCTTTTGGGTGACGCCAATAAGGAAATGCTCCTGACCCGACACCTTTAATTTGTCTCCTGGCATTCTGCAAAGAGCAGGCTTGGGTCCAAAATTAATAGCCAGTTAGAGAGTGGTAAAATAAAGGATCAGAAAAAGCCTCTGTGCCAGGTAAGGAAAGATGCAGGGATGCATCTGGCTTTTGGCGTCAGATTAGAATGTGCCAGGCAGTGAAATCAAGATAAAAAGGGACCTGGATTTTCAAACTGCTGATGAGTGAAGCTTTTCCCAGGCAATAGCTATATGTGTCATCCCTCACAGTATTGTGTTTCCAAGGAAACTGTATGAGCAGAGGCTTGAGGAGAGTGAATTGTTCTTAAACTATGCTGTCAGTAGTGGTTGTTACCCTAGCATGGCCTTTGACCCCTAAATAATATGGACTATGCTTTTATTTTGTCAAATGCCTTCATCTCTGGTCTGTATTCTCTAGTGTTCTCATGCAAAGGTTGGTCAGGAGTAAAGAAGCCTGGGTAAAACTGTCCCCTTTTTTACACCAACAGTTTGTATTGACCCATGTTCCAATCAAGGAAAATTGCTACTGTTTGATGCTTGACTGCAAGTGAAGGCAGATATTTAGAGATTCTGCCTTCCTACTCCTTCGGCCTGTCCTTTCTGAAACTACTGTAATGGTTGATATATTGTGTCAACTTGAGAAGCTTAGAAGCTTAGCTAAGTGATTCAGTAGTTCCACATCCTAGGATGTAGAAGACATGCCCTCGGATGGCTGTTTATGCCCTAGGATGTTATGATGGCTAATTCATTGCGTCAACTTAAGAAGTTTAGAAACTTAACTAAGTGACTTAGTAGAGGGCCAAGGTCCTCACTTTGTAAACATCCTCAGCCTGTGCAAAGAGCAGCATGGAGATGGTGCAAGTGCTACACCCATCCTAGGGTAGATACCTTGCTTACAATATAAGGAAGGAAAAGAAGCTTGCTCTACACTCAACCCGACTTTTGTTCCTGTTGCTTTTGCTGTCTTCTGCCACCTTGAACTGTTGCATGCCACCCTGCCTTGGAGCCAGTTGATTACATACTGAAACCTCCACAAATTGTGAACTAAATAAACCTTTCCTCTCTTAACTTTGGATGTTGGGTATTTTGTCTCAGCAATAAGAAAAAATAGCTGAGACAACTACTATCTCCTTCAGACAGAATGAACATGACATATGAAGACTCAGATTGCAGAAAATAAATATGAAAGAACTGCAATATGGCAAAAAAAACTAGAGTAGAGGCAAAGAGACAGGTGCGAGATGAACCAGGACAAGTAGGCATTGGAAGGTTTTAAGTGTGGTAAAGAAAGTATCTGGCTTTTTTTAAAAAAAAGATCACTTTGCTGAAAGATAAGACTCTAGGGAGTTGTAGCCAGTGTCAATGGGCAAAGACACGTGAAAGAGAGAATTATAAGCTCAGATGCGCAAACCTCAGCCAAAATTTTATCTCCCCAACTTCTTCCGCTGCCAAATTTCTGAAAAGAGGTATATGTGCTCACTTTTCCACCTCCCACTTACTCATCAATCTGCTCTGGACTTGGCTTATCATTCCACGGCAACCACACTTGCTTAGGGCAACAATAGTATTCAGATTACTAGACCCATTGTCAAGTCTCAGTCCTCTTCTGACTTGAGTTCTTGGCAGGATTGAAAATTATTGCCCATTCCTTCCTTAAAACACTGTACTCCTTGAAAGATACTTTTGAGTTTTGTTTAAAATATGTGGTGAATACTCAAATTAACAATTTTATTATAATAAAAGAATGATTCCCATTAGCCTCTCCTCAAAATGCCCCACCTTACTTCAACTCCTATCCCATCATTCTTGCCATTCTTTTTAAATGGCATATGCTTGTGATATTTAATAATTATGTTGATATTAAGAGTTTACCACTCTCTGGAGCAGTTCTGAAAGCCCTTTTTTATGAGTGTTTTTATACAATGTAAAGGTACTTTGACTGTTCCCCTCTCATTATTCTCCTTTCCTTCTTCTCCTTCCTCCCTTCATCCCCTTCATCTTCTCTGATAGTCTCCATTCTACTTTCATATCACCTCTTTTTTTAAATTTTAAAAAATTTTTCTAGATTACTTGTGTGGAAACAAATATTCAACATTTGACTTTTTATCTCTGGGTTATTTTTCTTACCATGATGGTCTTCAATTCCATGAAAAAGAAATTATTTCATTATTTTTAAGGCCAAATAATATTCCATTGTGTACATATGCCAGGTTTTCTTTATTCATTCTTCTGTTGATGGGCACCTAAACCCTTTCCATTGCTTAGCTATTGTGAATTGTGCTGCAGTTAACATGGCTTTGCAGATGTCCCTGTACTATGCTGACTTTAATTCTTTCTGTAATGTACCAAGAAGTGGGACAGCTGGATCAAGTAGTAGCTCTATTCTTAGTTTTTTTAATGAACCTTAATACTGATTTCCCTAGTAGCTGTATTAATTTGCATTCCCACCAACAGTGTGTATATTGTGCAGTTGTAGTCAGGGTTTGCAAGGAAAACAATTTAATATAGAACACACAATTTATAGGATTATTTTATAATATTCACCCAAAGAGTCAAATACAAAAAAGTGTAGGAAAACTGTCCATACACTAAAGACCCAAAGAAACCAACTGAGAACCTGGATCCGATGGCAATATCCTCCATGAGTCCAACTGAAGACCTAGAGTCCATGAAAATAACTCTTACAAGCCAGGCGTGGTGGCGCACCCCTTTAATCCCAGCACTCGGGAGGCTGAGGTAGGCAGAGCGTTGTGAGTTCGAGGCCGGCTTGGGCTACAACGCGAGCACAAGGCCGGCCTGAGCTACATAGTGCGACCCTGCCTCAAAAAAACCAGGGCTGGGAGTTTGGCTCAGTGCCTTAAGCTCCTGCCCTGGCAGGCGCGAGGTTGTGAGTTCAATCTCCAGTGCAGCAAAAAAAAAAAAAAAAAAAGAAAAGAAAAAAAAGAAAATGACTCTTACAGTCCAGTTGGAGGCCTAGAGCCCACAACAATGTCTCATGAAAATCTGTTTCACAGACCTGTGCTGGGAAGGCCCAAAAGTCAGTGGTAGAAGCTAGAAAGTCTGCACCAGTGAGGTAAAGGATCTACACAAGCAGACTGAGAGATTTGTATTGGAGACAGGAAGCAACACTCAAAGTAAGAACTGGAGCACCCCCAAAAATTACCACAGTCATCCTCAGTGACAACAAGTTCCAGAGCTCCTTTGATGATAACAGCCAAGTTCATATCTGGAAGCCAGTATGACAGGCTTCTCCAAGAGATTGAATGGCACATCATTTTCCCCTGTGGAGCCAGGAAACAATGCTCAAAATAAGGACCAAAACTCCCCCAACGTGAACCACAGCCATTCTCAGTGACAACAAGATCCTGAGCTCCTCTGGTGATGAAAACAGTCAAATTCATATCAAGATAAATGTTCAACAAGCTCCTCCAGGAGAACCAACAGCAACAGGCAAACAACAACACTACATCTTCCTCTCCAGTTCTCCTTTTTATGCTGTTGAAAACAATCCTCAGGTGGGCTGCCCACACCCAGCAACATTTTGTTTCAGTTCAGCTGGGTGTTACAAGTTGACCACTACTTGTCAATCCATCACAAAGGGTATTTTAACAAGTATATGAAAACCATTTTTAAAAATTAGGAGGAAATTTATAAATAAAAACACATAAATAGTTATCTCTGAATAGTAATTATAATGTATTCCCTTTTTCAATTATCCCTTTTCTAATTTTCTGAAGTGTATATACATTTCTTTCTATAATTTTCCTAAAACAATGCAAATTTAGAAACTTACAGCATACTTTAAGGTACATAATTTTTAATTTTTTTTAAATTTTAGTTTATTAGCAATGTGTGTAGTATATAATGACTATATTCCTTGTGGGAAGTTGGAACATGTGCATTAACACATCTTTGTTTCTTTTTTCATCTCATTTCCTTTTCCTTTGCCCTCCCCTTTCTTTTGATTCCCTTCCTTTTATTGTACATGTTTGCAGAAGATAATGTTTACTATTTTTAGTTTTTTGAGGAATCTACATACTGATAGTGATTGTGCTAATTTACATTTCCATCGACAATGTAGATTTTTTCCTTTCCCTCCACATTCTTGGCAGCATTTGTTTTTTTGAGTCCTTGATCATAGTGATTCATCCTTGAGTAGCATGGAATCTCAGTGTTTTTCTTTATTTGCATTTCCTACTGGCTAACAATATTGAACAATTTTTCATATACAGTGCTTTCTGACTTTTGCCCTTCTTTCGAGAATATGTGTTCAAATTAACTTTTGTACTACACTTTCTGTTTCAATGAATTATTACATCATCCTCACTGTCCCCAATGCCATAGCATATGACACCATAAAGTATCAAAGGCACTTTATGGTCTATAGATAACTGAAGGTACACAGTCACAACTCTGACTCACAAGTTTGTTCACCATGTTATTGATTTTTACATTGTCTAGCTGGATATCACAGAAACTTGGACAATGTCTCTAGTCTAACTCTAAAAGTGCTATTCTATAAATAATTCATATAAGAAAGAAAAAGTAGCACACAGAGACCCACTCACATGCAGGAACCATCCCTGAGGCCCATAGGGACTGGGAGTCTGAGTCCAGCAACCCACAGTTATCAAGGAACCCACAGCAAGCCCACAGGACTGGGAAGCTGTACCCAGTGACACACCTACACCCAAGAACCATAGGTGAGGTTTCTGGGACTGGGAAACTGCACCAGTGACGCATAATCATCCAGGAATGCTCGCTGAAGTTCTTGGGGTTTGGGAGTCTGTTCCCAGTGATCCGTTCACACCTAGGAACTATCTCTGAGGCCCACAGGGACTGGGAGTCTGTACCCAGCAATTCACAGTCATCTAGGAACCCACAGTGAGGCCCACAAGGACTGGGAAGCCATGTCCAGTGACCTGCCCACACCCAGGAACCATAGACGAGGCTCCTGGGGACTAGGAAGCTGCACCCATTGACCTGCCCCCAAGTGGGAACCATCTCTGAGTTCCATGAGGACCAGAAGTCTGTACCCAGCAACCCATAGTCATCCAGGAACCCACAGTGAGGCCCACAAAAACTGAGAAGCTGTGCCCAATGACCCACCCAAACCCAGGAACCTTAAGCGAGACTCCTGGGGACTGGAAAGCTGCATCCAGTGACTCACAGTCATCAAGGAACACTTGCTGAGGCCTTTAGGATTTGGGAGTCTGTGCCCAGCAACCTGCCTACACAAGGAACTATCTCTGAGGCCTGAGGGAACCAGAAGTCTGTGTCCAGGGACCCTCGGTAATCCAAGAACACTCAATGAGGCCCGTGGGGACAGGGAATCTGCACCCAGGAACCCACAGTCACCTGGGATCCCTCGGTGAGACCTGTAGGGACTGGAAGTCTGCCCTCAGGGATGTTCCCACACCCAGGAACCATCTCTGAAGCCCACAGGGGCCAGGAGTCTGGACCAAGAGACCCGGACACATTGGGAACTCTCAGTGAGGCATGCTGTAGGACAGGCTGCCAGAGGAGGAAGTAACTAGGACTTGGCATGCAATTGAATTGGAGGAACACAAGAAAATGTCAAAATGAAAGAACAAAATTCAATCCCATAACTCCAGCCCATCCAAATAAAGTACAGGAGACATAGACATGAATTAAACTTGAAATCACACCTGAAATTTTTGAAATGATACCAATGGAAATAAAGAAACTACACCAGGAAGCTGTGAAGGAAAATAGATAACAATAACCTCTCAGGTAAAAACAGAAATGATAAACATAATGAAAGCATTGGAGAGTGCATCCAAAGAAGACATAGATTAAAAAAAAATAGAGCAGCATAGAAAAATGATAGAAACCTCCAATGAACAATACACGAAACAATTAGAATACATGAAATGGATCAAGGGCATATCCAGGAAATCAAAAATTCCATTGAAAACTGGAGAAACTGAATAAATGAAATTGAAGACAGACTCTCAGACCTTGAAGACAGGATTGTGGCTAATGATCATGAAAGTAAAGATCTCTTAAAAATAGCAAGGAGTCAGGAAAGAGTAATTCAACAACTGCAAGATGATGCAACAAGAAACAATGTAAGACTAATTGGTATCAACAAAAAAGGAGACAACACAAATGATATAAAAAGACTATTTGCAGAAGTAATAGCAGATAGTTTTCCAAACATGCATAAAGAACCAGATATACAGATAAGCAAGGCATCTGGAACTCCAATTAGCTATAACCAAAATAAATCTACACCTCGACATATAATAATCAAGATACCAGAAATTCAGCATGATAACAGAATATTAAAACTACTAGAGAAAATAAACAGATCACCTATAAAGAAAAGCTTGTCTGAATCATGGCAGAGTTTTTAGCACAAACTATCAAATCAAGAAGAGCATGGAGTGAAATATTTCAAGTCCTGAAAGAAAACAACTTCCACCCCAGACTGATGTAACCTGTGAAACTATCTTTTAAAATCAATGGAGAGATAAGATACTTCCACAACAAAGAACAATTGTAGAACTTCATGACCACTCAACCAACCCTATAAAGAGTACTGAAAGATGTTCTAGAAAGAGATAAAAATGACCACAATTCCAAGAATGTCAGCAGAAAGAAACCAAGAAGGAGGACAAGCAATTAAACAGAGGGGCAAAGTAGGGAACCACTAGTAGAAAGATAATATGACAAAGATAAACCAACACATATCAGTTATAATCATTAACATAAAAGGCCTCAATTCACCAATCAAAAGAAACAGAGTGGATCAAGAAACAAAATCCAACAATATTCTGTACACAAGAAACACGTTTAACTCTAAACAAAATTTACAGACTGAAAGTCAAAGAATGGAAAACTGTACTTTATGACACAGGAACCCAGAAAAAAGTAGGGGTAGCTATTCTGTTTGCAGATTCTGTGAACTTCAAACTGAGAATGATCAAAAGAGGTAAAGAAAGGTCACTACATACTTGTTTGGGGGAAAATTTCAAGAGGAAGAGATAACAATTATAAATATATATGCACCAAATATGGGAGCACCTATGTAAGACAAACATTAATAGATATGAAAAATCAAATAACAATAATACAATTATAACAGAGGACCTTACACATCACTGTTACAAAGAGACAAATCAACTAGACAAAAAATCCACAAAGAAATAACAAACTGAATCAAACTTGTGAACAAATTAACTTAGTAGATGTGTACAGAGTGTTCCACCAACAATATCAGAATACACATTCTTCTCAGCTACACATGGGATGTTCTTTAAAACAAATCATATACTAACCCAAAGACTGTGCTTAAGTACATGCAAATAAATTGAAATTATCCCATGCTTATTATTTGACCATAGTGAACTGAAATTGGAAATTAATGACAAAAGAAACTGCAAAGGCTCCATAAACATATGTAAATTAAGTGGCACCCTACTGAACAAACAGTGGGTCACAGAGGAAATTAAAGAGAAAATTTAAACACTATATACTATTAAACAAAAATGCAAACACAATTTACTGGAACATGTGGGACACAATGAAAGCAGTCCTCAGAGATAAATTTATAGCAGTGAATTCTCATACCAGGAAAACAAAACAAACACAAATAAACAACCTAATGCTGCACATCAAGCTCCTAGAAAAAGAACAAGTCAAACTCAAAACCTAAAGAAGAGAGGAAATTATAAAGATCAGAGCAGAAATTAATGCAACTGAGACCAAGAAAACAATACAAAGAATTAATGAACGGAAAAGGTTGTTCTTTGAAAGAATAAATAAAACTGATAAACTCCTAGCAAACCTTATCAAAAAAAGGAAAGAAAAAACTCAAATGCATACAATAAGGAATGAAAAGGATGAATTCGCTATGGATCCTGTGGAAATACAGAAGATCATCAATACCTACTTTGAAAAACTTTACTCTTATAGGCTAGAAAACACAGAAGAAATGGACAGATTCCTAGAAACATATGAATGACCAAAGCTGGATCAAGAAGATATAAATAATCTGAATAACCCCATATCAGTTAATGAAATTGAAAACATAAAAAAAAAACTTACCAGCAAAAAAAATTCCAGGTCCTGATGGATGCAGAGCTGAATTCTACAAGAAATTTAGAGATGACTTAATACTAATACTCTTCAAACTCTTTGATGAAACTGAAAGGGAAGCAATTCTCCCTAATTCATTCTGGGAGGGAAATATTACCCTGATACCAAAACCAAAGAAAGACCCAATCAAAATAGAAAAGTATAGGCCAGTCTCTCTAATGAACATAGATGCAAAAATCCTCAGATACTACCAGAGTGCAGAAAATCATGAAGAACGTTATACACCACAACCAAGTGGGATTCATCCCAGGAATGCAAGGATGATTCAATATATGTAAATCAGTAAATGTAATACACCATATTAACAGAGCAAAAATCACATGATCATCTCAATAGATGCAGAAAAAGCTTTTGATAAAGTTCAACACTCATTCATGGTGAAAACCCTAAAGAAAATCAGAATAGATGGTTTTTACCTCAATTTGATAAAAACTATCTATGACAAACCAATAGCTAACATCATAATAATTGGTCAAAAACTGAAAGCTTTCATTTTAAAATCAGGAACAAGACAATGTTGTCCACTATCACCACTCCTATTCAATATAGTTCTGAAAACATTAGCAAGAGCAATTATACAAGAGAGAGAAATAAAATGAATAAAGATAGGAAAGGAAGAAGTTAAATTATCATTATTTGCAGATGAAATGATACTCTACATAGAAGACCCCCAAAACTCCACCAACAGGTTCCTAGACCAAATAAGCAAATTCAGCAGTGTAGCTCTGTACAAAGCCAATACTCAAAACTCAGTAGCATTTCTGTACCCAAACAACAATCTCACCGAGAAAGAAAGTAGGGAAACCACACTTTTCATGATAACATTTAAAAAAAAGAAATACTTAGGAATCAATCTAACAAAGGAAGTAAAAGATTTATACATTGAAAATTATAGTACTCTGAAAAAAGAAATTGAAGAACTTGGAAAATGGAAAGATATCCCTTGCTCATGGATAAGAAGAACAAACATTGTGAAAATGGCCATAGTCCCAAAACTGTTATACAGACTTAATGTGATCCTGATCAAAATACCACTAGCATACCTCACAGATCTAGAGAAAACATTCCTAAAATTCATATGGAACCATAAGAGACCTAGAGTAGCAAAGGCAATCCTGGGCAGCAAAGGCAAGGCAGGAGGCATCACAATTCCAGACTTGAAATTATACTGCAAAGCTGCTCTAATAAAATCAGCATGATACTTGCTGAAAACAGACCTGAGGATCAGTGGAACAGAACAGACACAACTACAGGCACACTCTGCCACCTTATCTTTGATAAAGGAACCAAACATATTCACTGGAACAAAGATAGCCTCTTCAATAAATGGTGTTGGAAAAACTTGCTTTCTACATGCCAAAGACTTAAACTAGACCCAAGCCTATTGCCTTGCACTAAACTAAATTCAAAATGGATCAAAGATCTAAATATTAAGACAGAAATACTAAACCTACCGGAAGACAAACTAGGTAGAAATCTTGAGGACATAGGGGTAGGCCAAGAGTTCATGAACAAAAACCAAACTGCAAGGGAAGTACTTCAAAGAATCAACAACTGGAATCTCATCTTCATAAAATGTTTTTGCACACTGAAAGAAATCGCCAACAGAGTGAAAAGAAAACCCACAGTTTGGGAAAAGATTTTTGCCAACTGTCCCTCATACAAAGGACTTTTATCCAGAACGTATTAAGAATTGAAAAAAACTCAGGCCCCCCCAAAATTAAAGACCCAATCCAAAAATGGGCATCTGAGATGAACACACAATTCTCAGATGAAGAAATACAAATGGCAAATAAATATACGAAAAAATGTTCAGCGTCATTGGTCATTTGAGAAATGCAAATTAAACTACACTGAGATATCATCTCACTCCAGAAAGAATGACTAATGTCAATAAATTAACCAATAACAAGTGCTGTTAGGGTTGTGGGGACAAAGGAACTCTTTTCCATTGTTGGTGGGAGTGTAGACTGATACAGCCACTGTGGAAATCTGTATGAAGATTTCTCAAAAAACTAGAATTGGACATTCCATTTGATCCAGCCATTCCCCTTCTGGGTATTTTCCCAGAAGAATTAAAAACATCATACCACAGCAATATATTCACACCCATGCTTATAGCAGAACAATTTTGTAATAGATAAATCCTGGAAACAACCCAAATGCCCATCACCTGAGGGATGGATAAAAAAGATGTGGTACTTTCATATAATGGAATACTACTCAGCCATTAAGAACTATAAACTTGAGACTTTTATTGCTAAATGGATGCAACTAAAACCATACTCATAAGTGAAGTAAATCAGACTTGCTCTTGTAAACACCATGTTGTCTCACTAGTGTAAAATACTGAAAGAGTAAAATAAGATCCAAAAGTTAAAATAGATACAGTAAAAGGGAAAGAAACTGCTCAAAGGGAAATTACATTGCTTGAAAACTATATTGTTTGATCAACCATGCATGCCTTTATCTGGTAGCCTCAATTACATTGAGGTTAACAATATGAAATATAACAACCATTGTTAAATTCCTATCATCTTGGTTTGAAATCCTATATTGCCGTTGTTTTGCTGTGATGGCTGTTGTTGTCATTTTGCTGTTGTTATTTTTTGTTTGTTTGCTTGTTGATTTTTCTGTTTTTTCTCTTTAAAACAAAAAAAAAGAAAGAAAAAAGAAAGGAAAACTTTCCTCTCTACTGTAATGTTTCATAATCCCTAAGGTTTAGTGTTATACAAACACCATAAGAACTGGCATCTCATTTCCAGCAGTAATGAGACAAGTCAGCTGCTGGAAGAAGCTGACTTAACTCCATACTGAGTATACAATTCTGAGAAGTCTCCTCTATCTTCCTTTGAGATTGTAACATCTTGTGATACCTTTCCTAGAAACACTTAATGGGCCATGAGTTTAGCAGGTAATTTTTAGGTGTGGTACTAGGGATTAAACTCAGGGACTTCATGTTGACCTATAAACCTAGCCCATTTAATTATTTTTTTTGAGACAGGGTCTCACTAAGTTGCTTAGTTGCCAGGCTAGGCTTGAATTTGTGCTTCTCCTGTCTCAGCTTCCCAGAGTGCTGGGATTACAAATGTGTGCCTCCATGCCTGACCTTTTACTTACTTTTGTTTCTCTAGGTCACCTTTTCATCTCCAGCAGCACTGCATTAATTGAACATGTACTCCATAGTTGGCAGAGTTCCAAGTGCTGGAGATTCAACAATGAAAAATAGAAGTAAAGACTCTGCCCTCACAGAGCTTACTTTCTCAGCGCCTCAGGCAGCCCAGGTCATGGGTCCTTTCACAACAAAGCTACTTGAAAAAGTGATTTACACATGTTGTCAGTACTTTCTCACCCACCCTCTCTTTAATCAAAGTTCTATCTCACAAATCCTCTCAAATGGCTCTTGATCATCATAAGTGATCAACATAGCCCAATCATGTCTATTGTAGTCAGGGGTTACAGTGAGAACAACTGCATACAGGACACAGAGTTTATAATACTGTTTTATGATGGTCACCCAGAGTTAAACACAAGAAAGTGCAGGAAAATCTGTCCACAATACTAAAGACCCAGGATATTCAAACAAGGGCCTGGATCCTATAGCAATGTCCTGCATGAGTCCAGCTAGAGACCCAAAACACATGACAATGCCTCCCACAAATCCAACTGGAAATCTAAGAGCCCACAATAAGGACTCATGCCGGTTTATTTTGCAGTTCTGTGCTGGGAAGGCCAAAGGTCAGCAGTGGAAACTATAAAGTCTATGCCAGTGGGGTGAAGGAGCTGTGCAGTGGGTTGAGGGTTCTACATGGGAACCGAGAAGTCACAATCAAAATAAGGAGTGGGTCTGCCCTGAAGAGCACCACAGCCATCCTCAGTGGCAACAAGATCCCGTGCTCCTCCGACAATGAGAACAGTTGAGCACAGGTCAGGAAGCCCAGTGTGACAAGCTTCTCCAGCACACAGCTTCCCCTCCGGAGCCAGGAAGCGATGCACAATGTGAGGTGCAGAGCTCTCCCAAGGTAAACCACAGCCACTCTCATAGATGAGGTCCCAAGCTCCCCTGATGATAATGGCTGAATCCATATTGGGGAAGCCAGCATGACATGCACCTTCAGGAGAACCAACAGCTCGAAACAGCAACTCTTGAAAGAACCCACAATGCCTCGCTCTTCTTTTCCACGTCTCTATTTATGCTGGCAACTTTCTTCAAGTGGGCCATCTATGCTCAACACCAGCTGAATTACATCAGCATGGTGCTAAACTGACCACCAGTTTTTAATCCATAACAATGTCATATTTCTTTCTTTCCCTTTATTGACCTCTCTGCAGTGTGCAACTCTCTAAACTGCTCCCTTCTTCCTGAAACACTTTCTTTTCTTGAATTCCATGACTCTGAAGTCTCCTGATAGTTCTTTGGAACTCTAAATATCAGCATGTGCCATACTTTAGTTTGCAAACCTTCTTACTTTTCTCTGTGCTCTTGCAACTCTATAAGAGTTCATCTACTCTAAAGCCTACTACATTCTGATGGGCTTAACTGATTCCGGTGCCCACCCAATGGACATCTATTGCACCATGGATCCCAATGTCCATCCATCCAATGGCCTTAAATGGCACTTGTAAATGTGCAAGTCCCAAATATCTATCTCCAGCTCAGATGTTTGTCTCTCCAAAGCTTCTTCATCTACCATGCTATTCTAAGGCAAGCCATGTGATTCTTGGAACCTAAATCCATCAGTGCCACATCCCATGATCTAGATGATGATTAAGTGACCTAACATAAACCAGTTAACAATTCCATTCTTTAGATCACAGCAATTTGTTCTAGGGGAGACATATGGCTCAGCATGGTGCAACTAAAGGGACTCCTGGGCCTTTTCTTGACTGGGGGCTTTCTATTCTAGATGTTCTTTATTGTTCTCCAGATGTGACGCATGGAAATTAACTACTGAAGCATTTTTTCCCCATGCCAGACATGTTAACCTTCTTCCTGTTCTTTAAATAAGCTTCTTTCAGCCTCAAGACATTGGCACTTGGTATCTCTTTTTCTAAATCCCTACCCCAAAAATTTATATGCTTTCTCTTTCCCATCATCAAATCTGAGCACAACTATTAATTCCTGAGCAAGGCTTTCCCTGACCATCTTTCGCACATTAGAGGTATCCCTCCACCATTATCCCAGACAGTATCCTATTCCTGTTTTATCTTCTACAAACCATAAGTATAGAAAGTTATCATGTTTATCTTCTTTCAAATCAGGCTACATTTTCAATCTTATGATGGCAGACCTAACCCTATCCTCTCAACCTCTGTATTACCAGAACCTATTAAGGTATCTACCAGTGGTTGCTAGATGGATGAGAAAATATCCAAATGACATAGACCTAGCTTGTCTATTAAGGGAGAGACAAAGATCATGACACATTTAACAAGGATGGCAGCACAGAGGTCTCAGAGAACAATGACAAAGCACGCTGTAAGTCTAGATGCCTCATTTCCCCACCAGCAAACACATTTAAGCTATGACCAAGGAAAATCCCCAATTCTGACAGAAGTGCCCCTTGATGAACTTACTTAGGATATGGCTCATTTATCCTATTTATGAGGACCCCCAGAGGCTAAAGGGCGGAGAATGTGATATTAGGTTCTGATGGTAAGATGCAGAATGGCCTCAGGCCTGCATGATGGCCCTCAGTCCTCATCACTGGCTTGATTTGCTGAGCAATTTCACATGATTGATTCCATTTGAGCTATAAGCCAACCCTCAGCCCCCACCGCCCTAGCTACAAACAGACCCCCAAACACTTGCCACCACATTCCCTTCTGCTTTGCAGCATTTAGCAAGCACAACATAATGTAAGTTGGTCATGTATATATTCCTTTTTAATAATTTATTAGTACATATTTACAGTATATAATGATTACATTCCTTGTGAGGAGTTAGTCCATGTACATTATACATCTTAATTTTTTTATAACATTTTCCCTTTCCCTCTCATCCTCTCTCTCCATCTCTTGGTCTTCTTCTGTTTTGTAAAAGGTCCATTGCCCTGTTTCTTATTATCTATCTTCTATTTTTCTCTTTAATTTTTTTATATTTTGAGTTTTTTTTTTTTTTTTTGTACCCGGGGATTGAACTCATGATCTTGTGCTTACCAGGCAGGTGCTTATGCTGCTGAGCTAAATCCCTGGTCCTATTTTGAGTTTCTTATACAGGAGAAATCACATCCCATTTAAGCATGTGTGTCTGACTTATCTTACTTACTATTATACCCTTAAGTTGTAACCATTTTCCTACAAATGATTCAAGTTTATCATTCTTTATTAGCAGATTAGTACTCCATTGTGCATAAATTTTCTTTTACTATTCACCTGTTGGTAGACATATAGGCAAACTCCGACATTTAGCTATTATTAATTGTGCTGCCATATACATGGTATTTGCATGTTGCACTGTAGAACTCTTTCAGGAAGATTCCTAGAAGGGCAACTGCTATGTGAAACAGAATTTCTCCTTTTAGTTTTTTGAGGCATCTCCATATTATTTCCACAGTGGCTGTACCAGTTAACACTCCCAACAACAATATAGAAGGGTTCCTTTTTCTCCACAGCTTCACCAGCATTTGTTATCATTTGATTTCTTGATGGTGGCCATTCTTCCTGAAATAAGATGCAATCTCAGTGTTGATTTAATTTCCATTTCTCTAATGGCCAGAGATGTTGAACATTTTTTCATGTATTTACTGGCCACTTGTACTTCTTTATTTGTGTATTTTAACTGTCCTCCCTCAAAGGATGTGAGCTCCTGAGATATTGCTTAATTGAAGCCCTAATGCCTAGGGTAATCAAGCACAAAATTGGCGCTCAGTGAACATCTCTTGACTGACCCAAGTTTATAGTGTAGTCCACACTGTATAGCTGAGGAAACAGAGGCCCAGAAAGGTGAAATGTTCCTTCCAAGGCTGCATGGCCAGGAAGGGTTCACACTAGAACTGGAAACCAAGTATTCTGATTCTCATATTACCTGGTCACCATTATTCCACCACTGCCTCCTCACTCTTTCTAGGGGACTCCAGAACATCCAGAGAGAAGAGCTCCTGTGCAATGGCAGGAGCCCTGGGTCTGAAATCTAATATGCAGGTTCCAATTCCCTCTTTGCCGTTTAGTGCCTATGTAACTTCCAGAAAGTTGCTTTTCTGAAGCTCAATTTCTCAGGGATGTTTGGGAGACTCACTGAAGCCACCTGAGAAAGGGACTCAGCCTACCATTCTGTGGTCTTTAAGGAAGACAACTGTCTGCTAGGAAGATCACTGTAGTCTTGGAACCTTCTAGAATATTGTCCTCTCAGTCATCTGTGGATACCCAACAGCCTGTCTGACTACTGAACTATGGTGACCAATGCAACTAACCCTGAAGAGGTGGAGCACATTTGCAGGACAGTTGACATGGACTATCTAGATGGAAGGAGAGAAAATAAAAGGAGAGTGGCACCCTCTCAGAGGCACACATGGGCAGATGAAACCACAGGGAACAGTGATACTTTGGGAAGATGCCAGGTCTGGCAAGGATCAGCAGCTCCACACTACCATTGATAAATTTGCTGGTGATCTTGGGCAAGACTGTTGTCTCTGGTTCTCGACTTCTCCTTCATACTTCAAAGATCAAAAAGGCCCCCACCAGTTCTGCTATCCTCCCCGCTTGCCATTCATAGTTATTCCTTGATTTATGCAGTGCTCCCTGCAAAGAAGACAAAGAAATTCACAGTTGCTCAGGAGCAGGGCTACTAAGCCAGCTGGCTCCACTGTGGAGCACAGTCCTCACACTTACCTTGTGTAAAACACTTTGCTACCTTGATCTCTAGGTTTCTGCCTTGCAAAACAGGGACTACTTGTGCTTTCCTTTTGAGGTTAGGACAAAATATCAATGCTATGCTGCATAAGAAAGGACTTGGAAAGCCATAAATCATTGATTTTATTGTTAACCCCTCTTTGGGACTCAGTTTCAGACAGAGTAGTACAAAGGGTAGAGAACAGTGCAAAGTATACGGCGGTAAATGATGCAGTGTGCAGTGTCATCTATGAGGGCCTTGATGAAGCAGTAACTTTTGTCCCTGTAAGTGAAATCTTAAACCTCCTGTTCCCATATCATCCTGTTATGCCTGAGCAGGTCTACCAACATACAAAATTGTCACAAATTGACAAACTACCTTTGTTCTCCTGCCCACACACAAGTTCCATGCCAAAGACCAGCCCCCTTGACCAAATGCACAAAAGCTAGAACCAGTCCTTTGTCTTTTGCTTAGCCATGTTAGATTTACCAGCTGATCCAGTGTACACCTAAAACCAGAACAAAATCCTTCTGTTTCCCACTTGGTCTCTCCTGTCTCTTAAATTATGTAAAATTGCCACACTGTGCACCTAATCCCTGTGACACCCAGACTGGTGGTTGTGGTGGGGCTACAATATGCAGAACATGAAACTGTTTCATCTGGAAGTGGCCTCTTTCACCAGACTGATCAAAGGGATTCATTTATAACATTCTGGCACCCAGACTGTGTCTATACGATGTCAAAAGAGCTATCACTTGTGCCTCCCATCACACATAAATGAGAATGTGTCAGCTTCAGGAAAGTTTTAGAATCCAAGTCCATGTCTGTGTGTTCTCTGGGGATGGGAAGGAAAAGAGGAAGGAAGGAAGGAAGGAAGGGAGCAGCAGGAGGGGGTATGGGAACCGGAGGATGGGTGTGAGAAGGCTGGAAGTTCTGCTTTAGGAAAGCAGCAGCCTTTGGTGCATGCTGACTATGCAGCTAGGAGTTGGGTAAGGCTGCAGTGCCCACATTATAATTGCAAGAAAAGCAATGAGTCATCACGACAAGCCTGGGGAGGCCAGGGAAGCAAAGCTAGACTTGGGAGCAGGTGGTGATAAAGAGAGGGAGAGCATGTGACCAGACTGCCAGCCAGCAGTCTATGAAGGTGCTGATCTGGTTTTCTTCCTAGAGTCTGCCGAGCTGTGCTGGCAACTGGCTGTCTCTGTGTCTACCTACCATTGTATGTAAGGGAAAGTGCTCATAGCTGGCAAATGCACACTGCTGCTCACCACAGATCATATCTTTTGGAGAAGATGTACATATTTTGTGCCATGATGGTACAAAGTAAAGAGAAGTATTAAAGATACAGAAGACCTGAATGCATCAATAATTGCCTTAATCTAATGTAGATGTCTAGAATGCTATGTCCAACAATCAAAGAATAAACAAACCTCTCAAGGGTGCTTGGAATATTGATCTAGGGAACATATACTCTTGGTCATAGAGCAAAATCTACAAATTGCAAAGGAGAAATAATAGTATGTTACCGAAACATGATGGGACCAAACTCTGAGAAAGTTATTTAGAAAATCATAAAATATTGAAAAATTTTACAGAGGATCACAAATAACGAGTTGTACAGCTGGGTCTGAAGAGAATGAACTCATTGGATTGAGTGAACATAAAAATGTAACTTTATTTGAATGGGTAGTTTTATTAGAAAGTCATATCTGCCTGAACTTCCACCCTAAAATTTCAATAAGCAGGAAGATCCCACCTTCCTCCCTTCTCACACCCCCTCCTGCTCCTGTAACCCCCCCTGCAGTTTTCCCTTCCTTCCTCCCTTCCCTTCCTTCCTTCCCTTCCTTTCGTCCTTCCTTCCCTTCCTTCCTTCCTTCCCTTCCTTCCTTCCT